>CM060259.1:25345065-25559161 GCA_030684275.1 Acipenser oxyrinchus oxyrinchus
TAAAACCATGCTGACTGTCTTGCAGGATACTGTTACCATATAGGTAATTTTCCATTTTGGATCTTATTATAGTTTCTATAAGTTTACATATAATAGAAGTCAGGCTTATTGGTCTGTAGTTACCTGGTTCGGTTTTGTCTCCCTTTTTGTGGATCGGTATTACGTTTGCAATTCTCAGTCTGTTGGTACAACCACTGTGTCATGAGACTGTTGCATGATCTTGGTTAGCGGTTTGTAAATAACTTCTTTCATTTCTTTGAGTTCTATTGGGAGGATGTCATCCGGCCCAGGGGATTTGTTTATTTTAAGGGCTCCTAGTCCCTTTAACACTTCTGCCTCGGTTATGCTAAAGTTATTTAAAACTGGATAGGAACAGTGTAGTAGTTATTTCCTGCTCTAAATTGTTACAGTTTCACATGTAACCTGTAGCGGGCCTCTCTGCACTTTGACAGTATAATAGAATGAGGAAGCAAAGATTAGCATTGGCACCGTGATTCATTATTAATTAGCAGGACTGATGTTCAGACACTGAAGCTCCAATTGGAGTTAGTCTGGTTTATCTTCCCTGCAGAAAACCTATTTCCTTATGTGTAAGAGTCCATTCAAATCCATGTGCAGGATTGGCACACTGTCACACATAACCCTTGAACCGTGCGCCCAAGCCTGCAAAGCGTTATCTCGAATTCCAACATTTCTGCGGGACACGCCTGCCTTCTGATTTAGAAGTGCAAAATTCAAGCACATTTGTTTTTATGATTCAAGTGCTGCATAACTGGATTAGTGTGATTTAAATGCAGAACTTTATTTATGGGGTTAGTTAATTATTAATTACATATTGCTTTACTACCTTTGACACTTCTACAGATAATTGAATGCAAAGCTTACCACCTTAATCCCGTGGTAGCTCCCCTCCCCCAATAGATTAAACAGGTAATGTCAATTCAAACACTTTGCACACTTCGGCTGGCCACAGCATTAGCTGAGATTAAACCTTTTTAGATGGGTGAGTTTTGAGTGTGGATTGGGAGAGACAGAACTCACCGGCTCATCCTTCCCCACGCTGTGACTGCCTTTTCTTACTTCTCCATCCACACTTTCTCGTTGTCTCCTCAAATTCCATCTCATTCACTCTCATCAAAGCATTTGGGGAAATACAGCACTCACTTGTGTAAAGTTGATACCATTGAAAATCAAAGGACTGTAGTGTGTGTGTGTGTATATATATATATACAGTACTGTGCAAAAGTTTTAGGCAGGTGTGAAAAAATGCTGTAAAGTAAGAATGCTTTCAA
Organism: Acipenser oxyrinchus oxyrinchus; assembly: GCA_030684275.1. Classification (NCBI taxonomy): domain Eukaryota; kingdom Metazoa; phylum Chordata; class Actinopteri; order Acipenseriformes; family Acipenseridae; genus Acipenser; species Acipenser oxyrinchus. Next base: position 25,346,358 of record CM060259.1, read on the forward strand.
AAATAGACATGTTAATAGATTATATTTATCAATTAACTAAATGCAAAGTGAGTGAACAGAAGAAAAATCTAAATCAAATCCATATTTGGTGTGACCACCCTTTGCCTTCAAAACAGCATCAAGCATCAATTCTTCTAGGTACACTTGCACACAGTTTTTGAAGGAACTCGGCAGGTAGGTTGGCCCAAACATCTTTGAGAACTAACCACAGTTCTTCTGTGGATTTAGGCAGCCTCAGTTGCTTCTCTCTCTTCATGTAATCCCAGACAAACTCCATGATGTTGAGATTAGGGCTCTGTGGGTGCCATACCATCACTTCCAGGACTCCTTGTTCTTCTTTACGCTGAAGATAGTTCTTAATGACTTTCGCTGTATGTTTGGGGTCGTTGTCATGCTGCAGAATAAATTTGGGGCCAATCAGATGCCTCCCTGATGGTATTGCATGATGGATAAGTATCTGCCTGTACTTCTCAGCATTGAGGAGACCATTAATTCTGACCAAATCCCCAACTCCATTTGCAGAAATGCAGCCCCAAACTTGCAAGGAACCTCCACCATGCTTCACTGTTGCCTGCAGACACTCATTCGTGTACGCTCTCCAGCCCTTCGCGAACAAACTGCCTTCTGCTACAGCCAAATATTTCAAATTTTGACTCATCAGTCCAGAGCACCTGCTGCCATTTTTCTGCACCCCAGTTCCTGTGTTTTCGTGCATAGTTGAGTCGCTTGGCCTTGTTTCCACGTCAGAGGTATGGCTTTTTGGCCGCAAGTCTTCCATGAAGGCCACTTCTGACCAGACTTCTCCGGACAGCAGATGGGTGTACCAGGGTCCCACTGTTTTCTGCCAGTTCTGAGCTGATGGCACTGCTGGACATCTTCCAATTGCGAAGGAAGTAAGCATGATGTGTCTTTCATCTGCTGCAGTAAGATTTCTTGGCCGACCACTGCGCCTCACGGTCCTCAACGTTGCCCGTTTCTTTGTGCTTCTTCAAAGAGCTTGGACAGCACATCTGGAAACCCCTGTCTGCCTTGAAATTTCTGCCTGGGAGAGACCTTGCTGATGCAGTATAACTACCTTGTGTCTTGTTGCTGTGCTCAGTCTTGCCATGGTGTATGACTTTTGACAGTAAACTGTCTTCAGCAACCTCACCTTGTTAGCTGAGTTTGGCTGTTCCTCACCCAGTTTTATTCCTCCTACACAGCTGTTTCTGTTTCAGTTAATGATTGTGTTTCAACCTACATATTGAATTGATGATCATTAGCACCTGTTTGGTATAATTGTTTAATCATACACCTGACTATATGCCTACAAAATCCCTGACTTTGTGCAAGTGTACCTAGAAGAATTGATGCTGTTTTGAAGGCAAAGGGTTGTCACACCAAATATGGATTTGATTTAGATTTTTCTTCTGTTCACTCACTTTGCATTTAGTTAATTGATAAATATAATCTATTAACATGTCTATTTTTGAAAGCATTCTTACTTTACAGCATTTTTCACACCTGCCTAAAACTTTTGCACAGTACTATATATATATATATATATATATATACAGTACTGTGCAAAAGTTTTAGGCAGGTGTGAAAAAATGCTGTAAAGTAAGAATGCTTTCAAAAATAGACATGTTAATAGTTTATATTTATCAATTAACAAAATGCAAAGTGAGTGAACAGAAGAAAAATCTACATCAAATCAATATTTGGTGTGACCACCCTTTGCCTTCAAAAACAGCATCAATTCTTCTAGGTACACTTGCACACAGTTTTTGAAGGAACTCGGCAGGTAGGTTGGCCCAAACATCTTGGAGAACTAACCACAGTTCTTCTGTGGATTTAGGCAGCCTCAGTTGCTTCTCTCTCTTCATGTAATCCCAGACAGACTCCATGATGTTGAGATCAGGGCTCTGTGGGGCCATACCATCACTTCCAGGACTCCTTGTTCTTCTTTACGCTGAAGATAGTTCTTAATGACTTTCGCTGTATGTTTGGGGTCGTTGTCATGCTGCAGAATAAATTTGGGGCCAATCAGATGCCTCCCTGATGGTATTGCATGATGGATAAGTATCTGCCTGTACTTCTCAGCATTGAGGAGACCATTAATTCTGACCAAATCCCCAACTCCATTTGCAGAAATGCAGCCCCAAACTTGCAAGGAACCTCCACCATGCTTCACTGTTGCCTGCAGACACTCATTCGTGTACCGCTCTCCAGCCCTTCGGCGAACAAACTGCCTTCTGCTACAGCCAAATATTTCAAATTTTGACTCATCAGTCCAGAGCACCTGCTGCCATTTTTCTGCACCCCAGTTCCTGTGTTTTCGTGCATAGTTGAGTCGCTTGGCCTTGTTTCCACGTCGGAGGTATGGCTTTTGGCCGCAAGTCTTCCATGAAGGCCACTTCTGACCAGACTTCTCCGGACAGTAGATGGGTGTACCAGGGTCCCACTGTTTTCTGCCAGTTCTGAGCTGATGGCACTGCTGGACATCTTCCGATTGCGAAGGGAAGTAAGCATGATGTGTCTTTCATCTGCTGCAGTAAGTTTCCTTGGCCGACCACTGCGTCTACGGTCCTCAACGTTGCCCGTTTCTTTGTGCTTCTTCAAAGAGCTTGGACAGCACATCTGGAAACCCCTGTCTGCCTTGAAATTTCTGCCTGGGAGAGACCTTGCTGATGCAGTATAAGTACCTTGTGTCTTGTTGCTGTGCTCAGTCTTGCCATGGTGTATGACTTTTGACAGTAAACTGTCTTCAGCAACCTCACCTTGTTAGCTGAGTTTGGCTGTTCCTCACCCAGTTTTATTCCTCCTACACAGCTGTTTCTGTTTCAGTTAATGATTGTGTTTCAACCTACATATTGAATTGATGATCATTAGCACCTGTTTGGTATAAGTGTTTAATCATACACCTGACTATATGCCTACAAAATCCCTGACTTTGTGCAAGTGTACCTAGAAGAATTGATGCTGTTTTGAAGGCAAAGGGTGGTCACACCAAATATGGATTTGATTTAGATTTTTCTTCTGTTCACTCACTTTGCATTTAGTTAATTGATAAATATAATCTATTAACATGTCTATTTTTTAAAGCATTCTTACTTTACAGCATTTTTTCACACCTGCCTAAAACTTTTGCACAGTACTGTATATATATATATAAAATATGGGTTTTTGCTCAAAGAGCCAATTCCCCAGTGTTTCAGTTTTATGTTTAACATCAAGGGAAAGTGTGTTTGAAAACAAACATTGCAGGTATTTATAGACTTTTGATGCCATGGTAGCCACACATGTATTTCTCTCTACAGATTTTTTAAAATCAATTATTAACATTTTTGTGTACCTACCTTACCTTTTTCTTTTTGATTTTGCACCTTTTTCTACTCAGCAGTTTTCCTTTTTCAACTTTTAAATAAATATATATACAGTGCCGTGAAAAAGTATTTGCCCCCTGTCTGATTTTCTGCATTTGTGCACATTTTTCACATTGTATTTGGTCAGATTTTTTTGTGGGTTGTAGTAGTATATAGAGGGAGTCTGAGAGAAAAAATGACACCAAAGTTTGGTGCTTCTTTCATTTGTTTGGTGTGCAAGGTAATCAAACATGCAATCTTCAGGTGTGAAAAAGTTATTGCCCCCCCCCCCCCTAGTTAACATAACCCAATTAAATGGATAATTAGGGTCAGCTGTTTGAGTACTTTGGTTAACAACCAGGCCTGATTTGGGCCAGCCCTGCCCAATATAAATCTGACTAACTTTGGCCGTTACCATCAAAGTGAGGTTATCAGCACACAGGTTCTAGAGGCACATCATGCCACGGACAAAAGAAATTCCTGAAGACCTCCGGAAAAAAGTTGTTGATGCCTATCAGTCTGGAAAGGGTTAAAAATTTCAGAGGCATTTCAGAGGCTCTGGGGCTCCACCGAACCACAGTCAGAGCCATATTGTCCAAATGGAGAAAGTTTGGGACAGTAGTGAATCTTCCCAGGAGTGGCCGTCCTGCCAAAATCTCTCCAAGAGCAAGGCGTAAAATCGTCCAGGAAGTCACAAAGAACCCTAGAACAACATCCAGGGATCTGCAGGCCTCTCTCGACTCTGCTAATGTCAGTGTTCATGACTCCACCATCAGAAAGACACTGGGCAAAAATGGGATTCATGGCAGAATAGCAAGGCGGAAACCATTGCTCACTAAGAAGAACATGAATGCTCGTCTGAAGTTTGCCAAAAAGCACCTGGATGATCCTCAAGAGTTCTGGAACAATGTTCTATGGACAGATGAGTCAAGTGGAACTTTTTGGCCGACATGGGCCCTGTTATTTCTGGCGAAAACCAAACACTGCATTCCACAGTAAGAACCTCATACCAACGGTCAAGCATGGTGGTGGTAGTGTCATGGTTTGGGGTTGCTTTGCTGCATCAGGACCTGGACGCCTTGCCATCATTGAAGGAACCATGAATTCTGCTCTGTATCAGAGAATTCTACAGGAGAATGTCAGGCCCATCTGTCCATGAGCTGAAGCTGAAGCGTAGCTGGGTCATGCAACAAGACAATGATCCGAAGCACACAAGCAAGTCTACATCAGAATGGTTGAAGAACAAGAAATCTAAAGTTTTGGAATGGCCTAGTCAAAGTCCAGACCTAAACCCCATTGAGATGTTGTGGCAGGACCTGAAACGAGCAGTTCATGCTCGAAAACCCACAAATGTCACTGAGTTGAAGCAGTTCTGCATGGAGGAGTGGGCCAAAACTCCTCCACAGCGCTGTTAGAGGCTAATCAATAACTACAGGAAGCGTTTGGGTGCAGTTAAAGGTGGCGTAACCAGTTATTGAGTGTAAGGGGGCGATTACTTTTTCACACGGGGGCATTGGGTGTTGCATAACTTTCTTTAATAAGTAAATGAAATATGTATCACGTTGTTGTGTTATTTGTTCACACAGGGTCCCTTTTATCTAATATTAGGTTTTGGTTGAAGATCTGATAACATTCAGTGTCAAAAATATGCAAAAATGCAGAAAATCTGACAGTGGCAAATACTTTCACAGCACTATATATATATATATATATATATATATATATATATATATATATATATATATATATATATATATATATATATATATATGAATGAGTATTTTCCCATGCTTGTGTGACAGATTTTGTTGAAAATGGTTAAATACTGACCTATAGCTATTGTAAAACCCAGGAATGTTTCTGTAAAAATCTGTTCCTAAACAACATTACTTCCAGTTGCTCCTTAGCTGAGAAACCCTGTTCCTGTGCAATACAATGGGCCCTGTTTCAAAGCAGAAGGCCTGATTTTCTGAGAAGAACTATTATAAAGGTATAAAACCAGTGAGGAACTGTGGCAGTGTGCCCCGCCCCTGTGCGTATCTTTGGGTTTTATGTCGTCTGTGATATGTGGATGTAGTGGTGCACGGGATATAAATGGGTCTGTGTAGCACGAGTGATTTAAAATATATAGTTGTATTTAGGCACAATCACTTCACATTCAGATAAACTATGTGAGCACAGGGATTGCACTAATTAGTTCACATGCTGGGATTCAAGTAAATGATTAATTAGTAATTAAATCCCGCCACAGCTGTATATATAGATGCACGAGTCACTCACTCTGGGTTGTGTGTTTGGGAGTGGAGAACGGGAGAGAGAAGGAGAAAATAATTTAAAAACCGAGAAAAGCAAACAATTGCTATGTGTGCTGGAGCACCAGCACTACTCGTCCTCTGTGTGTTTGTCTGTTCGTTTGGCCACCGCACCGTTTTCTTTGTTCAGTCAGTGTTTGTTCTGTTTTGTTCAATCTTATATTTTCTGTTTAATAATAAACCGGCGCATCAGCACAATTCACAATCCACTCGCCACTCTGTGTTTCTGTTCCGGGTCTGACATCACCACCAGCCAGCCTGGTGACAGGAACAGCTTGCGTTCAAGAAGGAGCCGTTCAAGTATTGTTTGCAGTACTTTCTTGCTCATTTCAAACAGTAAAAATGTGTTATTTCTCTTTAATAAAATCTACTTCAAAATATGTAAGTCCTGTAAGTCTACTTATGCTTACAGTGAATAACTGCACTTTGTATAGACAACAGACGGCACACATTTCTTTTTCTTCACTGAACCAGACTACAATCCCTAGTTCTTGTTTTCTGTGATGCATACTCTGTGGCTGGAGGCCTTTACTGTGTCTATTCCTGAGACATGATAATTTTTGCAGTCATGAAAGTAAGCATCTGATGAATAGCCCATTGTAAATGTGTACTTGTATCGATTTAGCGGATGTTTTGTGTTAGACCAGACATAAATAAGATAATGGCAAGAATCTTGAAAGCGTAACTTTTCTTTGTGACTTTTCTTGGCCAGTGCCTTCTGGGCATGTCTGAGAAGAGGTAAGCTGCGTTGCTATTGGCAGCTGTCCACAGTGCTTGAAAGCTGCGTTGCTATTGGCAGCTGTCCACAGTGCTTGAAAGCTGCGCTGCTATTAGCTGCTGTCCACAGTGCTTGGCACAAATACCACTGGGTTTGCAGCCCTGGCTCTGGGTTCAGCTCCACTGCATTGTTTTCCCATAAAAGCTGACAATTACATACCAGCCCAAGGCCAAGTATTTAAAATGCGACTCATTTAAATCATGACTGTGAAGTAATCCCAGCTAAACCAACTGTAATACACTGAAACAGGACTCCTTTAAATCATGACTGTGAAGTAATCCCAGCCAAATAAATTGTAATACAGTGACACGGGAGCCACTTTGAAATGTCTGTAAAGATTTAAGGGACATTTTGAACATATGACTTAGAAAAATGACAAATCTAGTACAACATTCTTTTACCAATGCCTGTAAAACTTATCTTGTACAAGTATACTGTATACGATAGTCATTTATATAGTTGGTCTGTAAAACAGTAACATTTATAATAAACAGGTTGAACGTACTGTACTTTGTTTGCTGAATTGTACCAAAATGTAAAAGTTTATAATACTAGCAAGGAGCAATGCTGATGCTGGCAGGTGGATAAAACAACATTCTTTTGTAAATGAATAAATTAATAATTTATTAGTGTTTTTTATTTATTTTTTTAAACACATAAATGCACGTAACACTTATGGGGATGTGTTTTGTGAAGCAATGAAACAGTCCTTTTTGTATAGATCTTTAACAGATGAATACAATAATAGCTCTTAAGGCTTTCGGTTTATCACAGTGAATTGCAGCTTGCCTGTTTACTGGGTTCAGCCCCTTCTGTTTTATGGTAATATTAAAAAATGGTTCAACAAGCCCAAGGCTTTTTCATATTATTATTATTATTATTATTATTATTATTATTATTATTATTATATAATACAGTACAGTACAGGGATTTAGAAAACATCTTCCGTGAAATATGGTGAACATATAATAATGAATACAAAACTGAATTGCCTTGTCAAACAAATAGGTTTTTAATCTTGATTTAAAACTGCCACCGAGGACGAGTCCCCGATATGCTTCGGCAGAGAATTCCATAAACGGAGCGCGGTTCCTGAATGCCCGCCCTGCCTTCGAACCTTTGGGATGGGCAGTAGCCCTGCTGCAGCAGAGCATAGAGAACGGGCTGGAACGCATTCAGACAGCATGTCTGAGAGGCGCTGAGGAGTCAGACCATGAAGGGTCTCACAGGTCAACAACAAGATCTTAGTCAATCCTAAACGAAACGGGGAGCCGATAAAGGCTTCTCAAGACCGGTGTGATAGGCTCTGTAGAGCTGGTGTGAGTCAAGACTCACAGAGGAGAGGAATTCAGAGGAATTCAGAACCAACTGGAGGTTTGACAGGGAGGATTATGGTAGCCCAGTGAGCAGCGAGTGACAGTAATCTAGTCACGGAATAATAAAAGCATGGAGCAGGGTTTGAGCAGAGCCATGGTCGAAGCATTTCTTAATAAAAGCATGGAGCAGGGTTTGAGCAGAGCCATGGTCGGAGCGTTTCTTAATAAATGCATTGGAGCAGGGTTTGAGCAGAGCCATGGTCGAAGCGTTTCTTAATACATGCATTGGAGCAGGGTTTGAGCAGAGCCATGGTCGAAGCATTTCTTAATAAAAGCATGGAGCAGGGTTTGAGCAGAGCCATGGTCGGAGCGTTTCTTAATAAAAGCATGGAGCAGGGTTTGAGCAGAGCCATGGTCAGAGAGTTTCTTAATAAAAGCATGGAGCAGGGTTTGAGCAGAGCCATGGTCAGAGAGTTTCTTAATAAAAGCATGGAGCAGGGTTTGAGCAGAGCCATGGTTGAAGCATTTCTTAATAAATGCATTGGAGCAGGGTTTCAGCAGAGCCATGGTCGGAGCGTTTCTTAATAAATGCATTGGAGCAGGGTTTGAGCAGAGCCATGGTAGAAGCGTTTCTTAATAAAAGCATGGAGCAGGGTTTCAGCAGAGCCATGGTCGGAGCGTTTCTTAATAAATGCATTGGAGCAGGGTTTGAGCAGAGCCATGGTAGAAGCGTTTCTTAATAAATGCATTGGAGCAGGGTTTGAGCAGAGCCATGGTCGAAGCATTTCTTAATAAAAGCATGGAGCAGGGTTTCAGCAGAGCCATGGTCGGAGCGTTTCTTAATAAATGCATTGGAGCAGGGTTTGAGCAGAGCCATGGTTGAAACGTTTCTTAATAAATGCATTGGAGCAGGGTTTCAGCAGAGCCATGGTCGGAGCGTTTCTTAATAAATGCATTGGAGCAGGGTTTGAGCAGAGCCATGGTTGAAGCGTTTCTTAATAAATGCATTGGAGCAGGGTTTCAGCAGAGCCATGGTCGGAGCGTTTCTTAATAAATGCATTGGAGCAGGGTTTGAGCAGAGCCATGGTAGAAGCATTTCTTAGCTGAGCTGTATTTCTAGATGAGAAAGGGCTGCTTTCTCTGTACAGATCATGTTCTGCACTGTATAAACAGCTGTGAATAATGGAGTGCTTCATCTTCAGGGTACTGAAGCACTGCCAGCATCCACCCCCCATGCCAGGGACAGGTTTCCTATTGAACCCTAATCTGTTTACAAGCAGGTCACAATGGCCAACTGACTGTGTGTATAATTAAGTAAATAACTTGCAGTAGAAATTGTTTGAAGAAGCTGAACAGCTTTAATCTGTGTGTAGTGTTTATTTTATAGATACTGTAGTAACAGTTAATCTACAGTGTTTTTGTTCATGTGATTCTTTCACATCACAGGCAAATTGCCCTCTCCATAGAAAATGGGAAATTGGCCACAGTGGGAAATCTGGCCCCTAGTCTTACTTGATTTATTTAACGACTGAAAATGTCTTAGAATTACATGATCTATTAGAAAGATCTACTACATCATAGTGTCTGGGAGATTTTTGGAGAGACTTTTGTCGACTTTAACAAACTGCTGCTACATCTCACTGAACTGCACTTAACAAATGGATAGGGTCACATCTAAACACAACTGATGTATTCATTATTGTGTAAAGGGTAGCAAAATGCCCCAATCGGGTAACTGCATTTCATTTACTTATTTTATTGATGCTAAATTTAACCTTGGTTTAATATGGGTGGTTTAGTAATAGCAGGATTAGTTGCTCTCACAGTAAACTGTATTCTTTATTCTTACCAGTGCACAGATTCAGAATGAAAATTACTATAAAATGCCCAGACAGGTTTATTTGTCTTAACTGTCAGAATACTGGACTTCAAACTCAACATGGAAATGATACATTGTCAAATGAAATAACACTGTTTCAGTTCAGAAACTGCCTGTGGTTAATTGATTCTTCTACGTCGAGGCTTGTACACCCTGTTATGAACTTACACTCAGTATATAAGAATGGAGTTAAAACAAGACCTCCAGATACAAATTGGAAGAGAAACAAAACCAAAATACCCACCTGTCTCATTACAGTTTATTTTCTCTTTTTTTAGGGCACCGCTTCTGTTCTGCAGCGCAGATCTGATAATGAAGAATATGTGGAAGTTGGAAGACTTGGTCCATCAGATTACTTTGGTCAGTTGATCTTTCAATATGATGTATTGCTGCCAAAGCAGTTAATTGTAACTCTTAAACTCCTGGATTGAGAGTTAAATTCATGTGAAAAAGAATTGGGAGTCTCCCCTGGTAAAGGCACGGCCGCGTGGTGTGTCATACAGTCAGGGGAGCGCAGGGGTCCCCGAGGTCTCCCCTGGTAAAGGCACGGCCGCGTGGTGTGTCATACAGTCAGGGGAGCGCAGGGGTCCCCGAGGTCTCCCATGGTAAAGGCACGGCCGCGTGGTGTGTCATACAGTCAGGGGAGCGCAGGGGTCCCCGAGGTCTCCCCTGGTAAAGGCACGGCCGCGTGGTGTGTCATACAGTCAGGGGAGCGCAGGGGTCCCCGAGGTCTCCCCTGGTAAAGGCACGGCCGCGTGGTGTGCAGGGTGAGTCATACAGTCAGGGGAGCGCAGGGGTCTCTGAGGTCTCCCCTGGTAAAGGCACGGCCGTGTGGTGTGCAGGGTGAGTCATACAGTCAGGGGAGCGCAGGGGTCCCTGAGGTCTCCCCTGGTAAAGGCACGGCCGTGTGTTGTGCAGGGTGAGTCATACAGTCAGGGGAGCGCAGGTTCTTGACCATGTGAAGCTGGTCTTTGCTTGGGATTCCAGAGGGAGCATCGCATTGGCTCTGGCACTCCCATGGGTTAGAGAAGCAGAATTGGCAGGGATTGTTTCTCTTGGTGTCATCCAGAGGCTAGTAGCTCACTTTCCAGCTCCCAGGTGTAAAGAGGCATTTGGATTGATGGTAGAAAGGATACCCACTGACCTTCAGTTGGGCATTCTAAATTGTGGATAAAAAAATAAAAGATGTGTTATGTTACTCTCATGGCATTGTGTATTTTCTATTTTTTCTTCTTAGGTGAAATAGCTCTGCTGCTGAACCGACCAAGAGCTGCCACAGTGGTGGCTCGCGGGCCTCTGAAATGTGTGAAGCTGGATCGGCCCCGCTTTGAACGTGTGCTGGGGCCCTGCTCCGAAATCCTCAAGAGAAACATTCAGAGATACAACAGCTTTATTTCGCTTACCGTTTAAAACCAATTATGGTTTGCTGCCTCTGTGTTATCTTGTGCACTTGTGCTGTTGCATAGCTTTCTGAAAATGGTATGTGCATTTGTTTTTGTAAGGAATGTCAGATGCACTGCGTATGTGTATTTAAACAAACAAAAAATTCCATAAGAATAGTCCGCACATAAAGAATAAAATGAAATGTTCGTACAAGCAGTCATGGTATTTGGTTTAGTGACAGGGTACAGTTTATTAGTGTGTGCCATGTTTATTAAACGTTCAGCTGCTGCATAATTCTAGGTTACAATATGTTACCAGTCCCATTTTAAACTGTTGTTCTTTTTATTTATTTATCATAATTCTGCTAATGTGGTTGTATCTTTTGGTATTTGTAATTCCAGTTGATTTATAGTGATAAGTTTGTATTTAATGCATTTGAAAAAAGGATCAATTTACCAATGCATTCAAGCAATCAAAGGTCTCTCAAGTGAAGTTCGAACATTGGGATCCTGTGCATTCGTATATTTAAACCTGCATTGACTTAATTTGGAGTTAAACGGTGTCGTTGTGTTCATTTGTAAATGCTGCACCGACTGTAAGATTCATCACTAGATCCCAAAGCGAGGTAAGGATGTTAGGATTAGACCTCAGTTATGAACATAGAAGCATGCATTCTCAGGAGCACATTGTGCCATCTTTAGGTATAGTAACCAAAACATTTGCACTAAAACTACGCTGATGGCATTTTCCATTTTCCACAATCTTAATAACATTTTTCCTGAAAGGAATAGTTTTTAAAAGAAAAAACAAAAAAACAAAACACAGCTGTTTAGAGCTACTACAGTATATGAATTATAAATGTCTAAAAAAGAGTACTGTTCTTTCAGGAACTGCACAATTACTTTTTATTAACGGTTTCATATTGCATATTCCTGTATCATTGACACACTGTACCCCCCTGACCCCCCCCAAAGCAAATAAAAAGTACCAACAGATTGTCACTTTTTGTCTTTCTTGGTGGTTCATGGGAAAAGCTTTGGCAGTAGTAGTCTTTTCCTAATGCTACTCTCCCGGCCTTTTTCTTGGTTTAAACTTTACCACCTGTACCTAGATAGAATAAACACATATTGCCATTTTTTTATAACAAAGTGTTTTATTTGTAAACATAAAGAGTAAGTCATGAAATGACAGCGATAAAAACAAGGCTTTGATCAAGTAAATCTTGTTTATACTCTGAATGGTCTCAGAGACAGGAAGCTGCAGTTTAAGCGCTGGAGCACACAGAGACAGGAAGCTGCAGTTTAAGCACTGGAGCACACAGACCCAGAGACAGGAAGCTGCAGTTTAAGCACTGGAGCACACGTTTATTAACAAAACAAACACAAAAACAGGAATCAACTAAACTGGCACGAGGGCCAAAATAAAAGGTTCAAACAAAAGAATAACTGTGTAGGCTGGGCGTTAGCCTTCACTACCAGGTTGATAAACAATACAAAAATCACAGCACAAAATGTCAATTTTATACACTACCTCTTCTAGTTCCACTTCATTCAAAGATCTCATTATTTACTTTAAAATGTATCTTTATATCATATTTGTATTAATAGTTTAAGAATTTAAAAAAAGATGACTTCTATTCCTATTTCATACAAAATGTAACAATTATTTTGCAAGCTTTTTCTTGACAGTACCAACACACACCTTTTTACAAAACTGTTTTGTTTGTAATCAGTATAATTGTATAATGAAAGTTATTTTAACTGTATTTAGCAGAGATTGGAACCAGTGACAGTATACCTAATATAAGTTGCGGTGCAATACCAGAGACCGGTGTGTTGTTAAAACACACAATTAGGACAGCTTCAAACACAATTCAGGTTAATTAACATGTAATGTACAAGGTCTGTATGTGCAAGAGGTGTGAACCAAGCTGAACATTAGGATGCACCTAGTTTCAATTGTGAGTGTAAAGCCTTCATTATTTTTCAGTTGGACTACCAGCACACACCTAAAGGCTCTGGACTACCAGCACATACTTAAAGGCTCTGGACTACCAGCACACACCTAAAGGCTCTGGACTACCAGCACACACCTAAAGGCTCTGGAATACCAGCACACACCTAAAGGCTCTGGAAACTGGACAGCCATCTTTGTCAGTTAAAGCTCACTGTCTCTATTAATATACAGAGTGCAGTGTCACAATACAAATTTAATTTAGGTTATGTACCATTGCAATGTGATGCATAATTTTAGGTTAAATGTGTTACCAGTCCTGTTTTAAACTTTAGTTATTTATTGATCATTGTGCTGTAAATGTGGTTGCATCTTTGGTACTTTGTAATTCAGATGCATTTAAAATATTGCACATGGATTGAGGCCATCAAAGGTCTCTCAGGGGAAGTGCAAGCATGGGATCCTGTGTGTTTGTACGTTCAAACATGCATTGGGTTTGCTCGGAGTTAAACACAGCCAGCAGAAACACTTTTCCAGTAGAAGCTGCATGCTGTGTGTCTGTGGTAGCAGAGCAACCTTCTCACCTGAATGGCTGTGCTGTGTGTCACTTACTGTACTGTGGCAGTGCGGTGAATTAGTATGGAGCTGTCATATCTTACAAGCCCATAGCACTTACAAGCCCCAGACATCACAACACTGAGTCATCTGTATGGACCATTGCTGGGACTTCTTCAAAAGAAAATGAACATTTGCTTCCGCTAAAAGGAGAAAGATGCCCATGAAGTTACGAGAAACTAGAACTAAGCAACACAGAAATGTGATTGTTAAATACCATTGGTAAACAGCCTTAAGGCATTTTTTTACTGCAGAAAGGTTTCAGGATAGAATTCTGTAGTCACATAACCAACTAACCACCCCATGCCACAAAGGGGTGCATTTCAAGAATCTCCGTTATGTAGGTTTCCCATAGTAAAAGCAAAGTGTAACGATGCAGAGGGAAAGCATGGCAAAGCATAGGTAAGCATTATAAATGTGTTTATGACTGGTTGACATTCAGTGCCCTCATTTATGAATGATTAAAGAGCTCACCTGATTACTGGGTAAGATACTCATTAGCAAAGTAAATGTTAGTTTTCCAAAAATGTACAGAAAAAGGATGATTGATGATTTCCATTACATGAGAGTAGATGTTAAAACTTCATGCTGATTTGAACTCGGCTCTCGCCAAGATAAGCACCAACTAAGACGTAGCTTTACAGTAAACTAATGTGATCCATAGGTGTCTCCATCCATTTGCGCTTCCTTGCATATGATGATGTAGATATCTTTCTGTCAGGTGTTGATGGCTGAAGTGTAATGCTGGCTCCAGGGATCAGCTTATTTTGCCTCCCTAGCGCATAAGCACACACAACGGCTGCGATGCTGGCTCCGGGGATCAACCACAGTGCGGTCTCCCCAGCGCATCAGCATGACAACCGTCTGGATTGAGCCAAGCAGGGTACATCTCTGGGGTCTTCAAGTGGGCACCTGCCATCCTCGGTGTTTCGTCGACTAGCCCACGACACCTCAAGAGGGCTCGACGGTGAGTCTGGCGTCCCAGAATCACCCCCCTCCGTCCCCCACTCAACTCAGCCCAGCTTACTTACCTGTACATCAGTGTTTCTTTCTATTGTGCTTGAGATCCCCAGCCAGAAACTTTCCATCTCAACCACAGCCAGTTGCTGCTCCTCTCTGCTGCTTCAGATAAGTTCTTCACTGTGCGACGCAACTCTTGGCCACTGAATCCGACGTCGCTGAGAAACCGGGTTGTAGAGTTGTGCCACAAATCCTCGACAACCCACCTCCACTGGGTAAACCTGGACTCTCCATCCTCGCTGTTCCGCTTCAGTGGCTAGTTGAGCATACCACAGTTTCTTCCTCTCATACACCTCATCTACAGCATCCTCCCATGGCACTGTTAACTCTACCAGGTGAACAAGGCGTGCTGATCCAGACCACAAGACAATATCTGGTCGAAGGTTAGTGGTGGCAATCTCAGGTGGAAAAATAAGCCGTTGACCAACATCTGCCAGCATTTTCCAGTCTCTAGCAGCTTCCAGTTGTCCTGGGCGTGGATTGGTTTTAACACCTTTTCTTGGTGGTTGATCTCCTGGATGGAGGAATGTTGTCTTTTGTGTGTAATGTTTTGATGGAACAGGTGGCAACTTATTGGTCATGTTACGCTTGTCTTCCAATGCTAAGGCCAAACATCGCAGCACCTGGTCATGGCGCCAAGTATACCGTCCTTGGCTAAGAGCCACCTTACATCCTGTCAAAATGTGCCTTAATGTTGCAGGTGATGAACACAAAGGACATGAGGGATCCTCTCCTACCCAGAGGTTTAGGTTCTGTGGTGATGGGAGAACATCATATGTTGACCTTATAAGGAAACTGATCCTGCTCTGTTCCATTGACCATAGGTCTTGCCAGCCAATCTTGCGTTGTTCCACACTCTCCCATCTCATCCATTCTCCCTGCTTGGCCTGGGAAATGGCCTTTATACACCTCATCCTCTCCTCCTGCTTTTGCACCTCGTTGACTACCAGCTTCCTCCGTTGAGCTGGGGCTGCCTTGTGCCATGTAGGAGGAGCTGAACTGAGACCAAGACCCCCTCTTCCATGCTGAACTTGCCCCATGATATCACCAATTCGAAGGGCAGCCTTTGCATCCTCCACAGCTTTCTTTGCCGCCCACTTTCTTCCAGTTTTCAACACAGGTGCTGCCTCCCTTACGCATTTGTCACGTGACTCTACTAATGTCATTTCCAGTCGGACCTTGGCGCACTTAAACTCCTCGGTTAGAGCGGAGACAGGTAGCTGCAGTATTCCTTTACCATAAAGTCCCACTCTGCTGAGGTTGCGTGGAACTCCCAACCATTTCCTGATGTGTGAACTGATTAAAGCTTCCAGTTTCTCTACTGTTCTCAAAGAAGCCTCATATACAGTCAGTGGCCACCGCAACCTCGGCAGTAGACCAAACTGAAAGCACCAGAGTTTTAGTTTGCCTGGTAAAGCGCTGCTGTCTATGCTCTTCAACCCTTCCACTGCTTGTTGTCTAACGTCTCCCACACGAACTGTGTCCTTTAGATCCCCGTCGTACCATCTCCCAAGACTCTTCACTGGCTTCTCAGACACTGTTGGTATTGCCTCACCATTAATGAAGAACGTTTTATCTACTACTTTACCTTTAATTATAGAGATGCTCCTCGATTTAGTGGGCTTGAATTGCATTCATGCCCATTCAATGTTATTGGTTAATTTGCCCAATAACCGATTAGTGCAGGCTACTGTTGTAGTCATGGTTGTCATGTCATCCATGTATGCTCGAATTGATGGTAGTCACATTCCAGAAGCCAAGCGCTCTCCTCCCACTACCCATTTTGATGCCCTAATGATTACTTCCATTGCCATGGTAAAAGCCAGTGGAGAAATGGTGCATCCTGCCATTATTCCAACTTCTAGACATTGCCATGTAGTGCTGAATTCTGAAGTTGAAAAACTAAATTGCAAATCTCCAAAGTAAGCTTTCACTAAATTTGTTATTGTCATCGGTACACTGAAAAAATCAAATGCTGCCCAAAGAAGTTCATGTGGCACTGAACCATATGCATTAGCCAAATCCAGGAATGTCACATGGAGCTCCTTCCTCTCCTTTTTAGCTGATTGAATTTGTTGCCAGATCACAGTGATGTGTTCTAAGCATCTTGGGAAACCTGGAATGCCCGCTTTTTGTATTGAAGTGTCAATGAAGCAGTTCTTTAATAGGTAAGTTGACAATCTCTGAGCAATAATGCTGAAGAAAATCTTGCCTTCTACGTTTAATAGGGAAATAGGGTGAAACTGACGGATACTTATAGAATCTTTTTCTTTAGGTATAAAGACTCCACCTGCTCGGCGCCATGCTCTTGGTACAACCTGTTTTTCCCATGCCACTTTCATCAATTTCCACAGGATTCGTAGAACTCCTGAAGCACTATTGTACACTCTGTACGGAACTCCATTAGGCCCTGGTGATGATGAAGCCCTTGCTTTTTTCACAGCTCCCTCTACTTCTTTCCACTTAGGTGCACAGTCCTCCATTTGGTATTCTGGTGTATTGATAGGTGGGATGTCTGAAGGAATTGACATAGGCTCCTGCCTTTTTGAATCTGTATGTGTTTCCTCCAAATATCTCTCCAGCTCAAACTTAGATGCTTTTAGTGTGCCATTCTTCTCACTGGTGAATAACTTCTTTACAAAATTGAATGGGTCTTTAAAAAAGTTAGTTCTCGCACGCTCCTTCTTTTTGTAGTGCTTCCGTAGGCGCTCAGCTCTGCGCAATGTTGCAAGCTTATCTTTTATGACCCTTTGTAAAAGATTGTCCCTCCTTCTGACTTCGTTCTGCTCTTCTCCATTGCATCCTCAGTTGTCTCAATGTTCAATCTCCTGCTGCCGTCTAGACTTTCCAGGAATAGTTTGTACTTTTTCCTTCCTTTTTTCAACTCCAAACCTCTCGCTTCCATATGCGTAGATGATGTCCCCAAATTTATCCAGTTTCTTTTCAACTGTTCCACTTAACCTTTCCAATGCAAAGCAGAGATCTGTGTTTACTGTGTCCCATACAGTTTTCTCACAAGCTCTTGGCCATTTAACTCCAGGTTTGTGCCCGTCGAGGTTCTTTTCTCTCTTATGCTGGTTTGTCTGACCGGATTCACAAGGATCATTAGGTTCATCACTAACTGTGTCCATGCAAGACCACCTCACGTCTATGACGGGTGCTGATATCCTGCAAACTGTGGTTTGCTTCCTGTCGCTGGATTTCATTCGACTGACTTGACTGACTTCTTAAGAAGTACTGATCAATGCGAGGCCCTTGTCCTTTCTCCCTCAAGCATTTCATTCTCCCTTGATGAATCTTCAAACCCCTGACCGTTGTCGCCTTGCTCTAGCCGCAGACACAAACCTGGAGTTCCATGTCTTTGCTAACTGCAGATCTTGAACTAGTCTTTTGTGAAGTTCTCTCCATACTCATATCCGTTTCCGTTCCTAAGTCGTTAACCATGTTGTCCAACGTTGAGTCATCTTCCGCCCCCGCTTTTGCAGACTCTAGAGGTATTTTTCTCTTTAATTTCTTAGAAACCTTGGGTGGGTGTCTCCAGCATCCTGTAAACACAGAGCTGGATACTGCCAACAAGGGTAGCTAACCCTTGCCAGCCCCAATGGGGTCTCTTTCCACCTGTCAGCTGTCTCTCCAGGCTGTCACAGGGTCTTTCCCTCGTTGCCAGCTGCACTATTCACAGCAGTCACTGGACGTATCCAGATCTTCATGATTTCCATTACATGAGAGTAGATGTTAAAACTTCATGCTGATTTGAACTCGGCTCTCGCCAAGATAAGCACCAACTAAGACGTAGCTTTACGGTAAACTAATGTGATCCATAGGTGTCTCCATCCATTTGCGCTTCCTTCCATATGATGATGTAGATATCCTTCTGCGTGGTGTTGATGGCTGAAGTGTAATGCTGGCTCCAGGGATCAGCATTAAGGGATGATGCATTTAAATGTCTATAGACTGATGAACTAGTACAGTTACAGTAGCAGACAAAAGTATTGGCATCCTACACTTAATATAAGATAATTCAAGAAAACATATTAAGTACAAGCATTTAGTGAACATTAGCCACTAATTAATATGACAAAGAACAAAATACACAATTTCTGGCCTTGGGCGAGATATTGATATTTGTTCATAACAAAAGTATCGGCACCTTTACATTAAGTCTAAAACTTTAATAGAGCTAATTAAAAAATATATTCATTGCTTGAAAATCACAGAACAGAAATGTATGCAAATGAGCTCCGCCCACTTGTGCTTTCATGCCATTTGATTGGCTCTTGTAATGCTAATCAGGAAATATGCAAATGTTAGCATTAAAGGAGCCCATGAAATCATGTGAAAGCACAAAGCGGGCAGAGCGCATTTGCTTACAAACTCCAGATTTAAATGTTAAATCTTATAATTAGATTTATAAATTATATCTGAATGTACGCATTTAAAACACAATGTGTGTGTGTTTATGGTGCTGATAGATTGGGACTGGGTCTGTAGTCAAACTGATTGCAGACTAAGCTTACAGTAAGCACTTTCTGACCCAAATGTATGAATACTAAGTAATGGTCATACAACATTTTGTCCCGATATATTATACACTGTGGGCTCGGTTTAATAGTCTATTCGGTAATGGATATGAAGATGGCTGCTCTTAAATCCTGAAAGTGTTTCCCCCTTTCATTGACCTGCTTATTAATGTGTTGCAGAACCCCCTGCAGTGTTTACAGTAGAAACCCCTCACTGCACCTTTGCTGTATCCATGTTGTCCAAATCACAGCATTTTGTTTTCAACATGATCCTGATTGTTTTGGCATGTTTTATTCACACATCATTATATAGGTAAATACTTTTTTTTTTACTTTTACTCTGGAGCTTTCACAAGGAGAAAGAGGATTTTTGCCAGTGTATCCAGATTATGCTTCTTCCTGCAACAATATTGCCGCTCTGATTAAAATGAGTTGTGTATTGTTGGGACAGAAATCCAGCACTATTGTAGGAGGGAGCATGAGCAGGATAAACTGCGATCCTTAGAAGAGATTTGTTTTTCTCCACCATGAAAACCATGACATACTTTAAGATGTATTGGAATAGAAAAAGTAAGTCAAAATAGGAGGGGTGGCAATCTTAATAATAAACTGTTACAGAGAGAATCGTTTTGGATTTTTAACTTTGGATTTTTAATACTGTGGTACCCAATGGATTAAATTAAGAATTAGACGTGGTACCTTTTTTATGAACTATACCTAATTTTAGTTTAAGGAATGACAGCTTTTATTTTAGCTTGATTAATAATTAAAATAATAGGTTATGAAATTGGTTTATTATTGTATCTATATAACTGGTTGACGGGGTATTTGAAGGATCGATGCTGGATAATTAATTGAGGAATGGTTTATTTTGTATAATATTACACTGAGTGTTAGAATCTAAGCGAAAATTGGTGTGGTAAATCAGTTGGTTCACTTAATTGTAATTACCTGTTAAACTCAAGGTATTTAAATCAAGGTATTGAAGCTGTGTATACACACTGATGAAGACAGATTGTTTTCTGATGGAAGCAGATTGTTTTCCTTGTTCAAATCAGTTTATTTCTGAATATTTCAAATGCATAGACTCTTCACGTTCCATAGCAATGCCACGTATGTTGTAAAGCTAGCAGCCACGTGACACCAATTAAACCACGCTTGCTCTCATTGAGCTATTGTTTGCGGACCCTTCCTAACTTCATTTGCATAATAAAGAATTGGCAGTGAATGAAATAAAAAGGTTGCGCGCTGAGAATAGTCTTGAATAAGAAGCCCATGTGTTGCTTTAATGGGGTTTCAAATGAAGTGTTTTGAGTCGCAAGCCAACAGGCTTTTAACACTTGGCATTTCCTTGGGTAGCCTGCCTTTTCACTCCCCCCATTCACACACAGTGCTCAAGCAGTGAAGCTGCACTCACACCTCCAACAAACAGGCACTGTCAGATAAGAGATGGCGATGCCTAAGCTACTCAGAAATTGTGATACGATATACCAGGACAAAGCAAAGATTTCACTTTGCGCTCTGAAACATAAAAAACACCACAGTAAAATTCTGTGGTAATTTTGCAGTTTTCCCATTACATTGCACATTTACCATGACCATTTAATATGCTTTTTTTATTTTTTATTATTTGTTTATTTAGCAGACGCCTTTATCCAAGGCAACTTACAGAGACTAGGGTGTGTGAACTATGCATCAGCTGCAGAGTCACTTACAATTACGTCTCACCCGAAAGACGGAGCACAAGGAGGTTAAGTGACTTGCTCATGGTCACACAATGAGTCAGTGGCTGAGGTGGGATTTGAACCGGGGATCTCCTGGTTACAAGCCCTTTTCTTTAACCACTGGACCACACAGCCTGCTTTGCCATGCATTCACTTTGCTTTATCACACTTTGATATGTTTTACAATGGGAAATTGTATACGGGTTACTTGATATTGGAATGAACAGAGTGTTATTACAATGAGCTCACATGCTTGTTTAGGGAACAGTCTGAACAGAACAAAAGGGAACTACAGAATGTATTTAACTTGTTAGTCACACTGAAAAACTGCACAAGTCTATGAATGATTAATCATTGAGGAAGGTCCATATATACATTTTGAATAATATTAAATTGCATGTCCTTTTCTTGTTTCATATTTTGTCATTTTGTTGGTTTTATTTCACATTTGAAAGTGTCTGCTTTTGCACTTTTCAAATCCTCTTTTCAAAACTCTTCCTTGCTCATACTGTGCTTTGTATAGAACAGAGATGTCGTTGCATACTGTACTGTGTGCTGGCTAAACATCATTCATTGTGTAGCTTGTATTGCCGCTTAATAGCAGAAGACTGCACATCTTGGTTTGAAAGCTACCTTAAGTGGAGCATGGAACAGCATTGTCCAAATATCATTTTCTGAGTAGATGTTGAATCTAGTTTTAATTCATCTACACTAAATTGTTTGCTATCTTTCACAATGTATGGCAGCAAATCCCAAAGGCGCATTTGCTAGTGACAACTTTGATACTACCTTCTCTGTGCTGGTGACAGCTTCGATCCTTCCTTCTCTGTGCTAGTGACAGCTTCAGTCCTTCCTTCTCTGTGCTAGTGACTGCTTCAATCCTTCCTTCTCTGTGCTAGTGACTGCTTCAATCCTTCCTTCTCTGTGCTAGTGACTGCTTCAATCATTCCTTCTCTGTGCTAGTGACTTCCTCAATCCTTACTTCTCCATGCTAGTGACTGTTACAATCCTTCTCTGTGCTAGTGACTGCTTCAATCCTTCCTTCTCTGTGCTAGTGACTGCTTCAATCCTTCCTTCTCTGTGCTAGTGACTGCTTCAATCCTTCTCTGTGCTAGTGACTGCTACAATCCTTCTCTGTGCTAGTGACTGCTTCAATCCTTCCTTCTCTGTGCTAGTGACTGCTTCAATCCTTCCTTCTCTGTGCTAGTGACTGCTTCAATCCTTCTCTGTGCTAGTGACTGCTACAATCCTTCCTTCTCTGTGCTAGTGACTGCTTCAATCCTTCTCTGTGCTAGTGACTGCTTCAATCCTTCTCTGTGCTAGTGACTGCTTCAATCCTTCCTTCTCTGTGCTAGTGAGTGCTTCAATCCTTCTCCGTGCTAGTGACTGCTTCAATCCTTCTCTGTGCTAGTGACTGCTTCAATCCTTCCTTCTCTGTGCTAGTGACTGCTTCAATCCTTCCTTCTCTGTGCTAGTGACTGCTTCAATCCTTCTCTGTGCTAGTGACTGCTACAATCCTTCCTTCTCTGTGCTAGTGACTGCTTCAATCCTTCTCTGTGCTAGTGACTGCTTCAATCCTTCTCTGTGCTAGTGACTGCTTCAGTCCTTCCTTCTCTGTGCTAGTGAGTGCTTCAATCCTTCTCCGTGCTAGTGACTGCTTCAATCCTTCTCTGTGCTAGTGACTGCTTCAATCCTTCCTTCTCTGTGCTAGTGAGTGCTTCAATCCTTCTCCGTGCTAATGACTGCTACAATCCTTCTCTGTGCTAGTGACTGCTTCAGTCCTTCCTTCTCTGTGCTAGTGACTGCTACAATCCTTCCTTCTCCATGCTAGTGACTGCTACAATCCTTCCTTCTCTATGTTAGTGACTGCTTCAATCCTTCTCTGTGCGAGTGACTGCTTCAATCCTTCTCTGTGCTAGTGACTGCTTCAATCATTCCTTCTCTGTGCTAGTGACTTCCTCAATCCTTACTTCTCCATGCTAGTGACTGCTACAATCCTTCTCTGTGCTAGTGACTGCTTCAATCCTTCCTTCTCTGTGCTAGTGACTGCTTCAATCCTTCCTTCTCTGTGCTAGTGACTGCTTCAATCCTTCTCTGTGCTAGTGACTGCTACAATCCTTCTCTGTGCTAGTGACTGCTTCAATCCTTCCTTCTCTGTGCTAGTGACTGCTTCAATCCTTCCTTCTCTGTGCTAGTGACTGCTTCAATCCTTCTCTGTGCTAGTGACTGCTACAATCCTTCCTTCTCTGTGCTAGTGACTGCTTCAATCCTTCTCCGTGCTAGTGACTGCTTCAATCCTTCTCTGTGCTAGTGACTGCTTCAATCCTTCTCTGTGCTAGTGACTGCTTCAATCCTTCCTTCTCTGTGCTAGTGAGTGCTTCAATCCTTCTCCGTGCTAGTGACTGCTTCAATCCTTCTCTGTGCTAGTGACTGCTTCAATCCTTCCTTCTCTGTGCTAGTGAGTGCTTCAATCCTTCTCCGTGCTAATAACTGCTACAATCCTTCTCTGTGCTAGTGACTGCTTCAGTCCTTCCTTCTCTGTGCTAGTGACTGCTACAATCCTTCCTTCTCCATGCTAGTGACTGCTACAATCCTTCCTTCTCTATGTTAGTGACTGCTTCAATCCTTCTCTGTGCGAGTGACTGCTTCAATCCTTCTCTGTGCTAGTGACTGCTTTGACCCGTCCTTCTCTGTGCTGATGACTGCTTTGATCTTTCCTTCTCTCAGGAATCTGGACTGGGAGCTGTACTCAGACTGGTGCTCACAGCATGGTAGGAATGAGGCTCCATTGAATAAACAATACAGCCAAGCAAATGCCTTCTGTATGAGCTGGATACCTGCTTGCATGTGACTATCAAATACCTGTATGAGCTGGGTACAGAACATTGCATATCACTATCAAATACATGTATGAGCTGGATACAGAATATTGCATATCACTATTAAATACCTGTATGAGCTGGATACAGAACTTTGCAAATCACTATCAAATACCTGTATGAGCTGGATACCTGCATTGCTACCTGCATGCAGTACTCTACTGTATGTATATTTTGTTGTTCACAAGTTTGCTTGTGTAATAAAAAGCATCATAAATATGTGTGAACCAACACGTGGTTTCCTGCTGAATTCATCAGTTCAGAACGAGTTCTGCACTTGTTGCTTCTAAGCCAGTTCGTTGTTTTACAGTGTGACTGAATTAACATACTGGGATGAAGTTAAACTCACAGCAGACATGGCATCTGTGGATTAAAGTTCATGGTAGCAAAGCTTTACTCGGTCACAGAGGAATAAGCTGATCAGATTCAGAGAGGGGCTGAGCCTACTGGGTATTTACTGCTGCCCTTTGATCTATTTGTTTGATGGGTGTACAGCAGTTGGATAAAGTTGTATCGAAAAAGAGAAAGACACAGATTGTTTTAAAAAGGTTATACTCAAATAATCTCTCAATATCAAAAATAATCTCAATTTATCATATGAACTTGCTGGGGAAAAAGTATTGTGGCCAAATGGCAGCTGTATAACGTGACATGCTGAGTTTGAAATACAATGTGGTAAGATTGTTCAGTCTAAAGCTTAACACATTTGCCCTGCAGCCACTGACTCTTGTTTGGGGCTATAATGGTTTAAGAACTACCCCATAGTTTGGTTTACAAATGCACAGTTTGTCAAATTTCTTGTGTTTAGGCAATTTTCTAAATGATGTGCAATTAGAAAGTGCTTGGGGGTGGGGGCGGGGGCTCCCAGTGGCATGATCCAGTAAAGCTCACATGGAGTGCAGGATGTGCCCTATAGCCTGAAGATCGCAGGTTCGAATCCAGGCTATGTCACAGCCGACCGTGACCGGGAGTTCCTAGGGGGCGGCGCACAGGTTAGGGGTGGTGCACAATTGGCTGAGTGCTGCCTGGGTAGGGAGGGCTTAGGTCGGCAGGGGAATCCACGGCTCACCGCGCATCCGCGACCACTGTGGCCGATAGGGCGCCTGTGGTTCTGCAGTGGAGCCGCTAGATCTGTGTTTCGGCACTATAGGTCTGGTGGCATTGCTGTGAATCTGCAGTGCGAAAAATGACGGCTTGGCAGGAGCACGTTTCGGAGGACGCGTGTTCCAGCCTCCGTTTCCCGAGTCAGCTGGGGGGTTGCGAGCAGTGAGACGAGGATACAGATAATAATTGGGCATACTAAATTGGGGAGAAAAACCGGGGTAAAAAATTGGCCACGACTAAAATATTTTTTAAAAAAGTGCTTGGGACTCGTCGGCAGGTTTTTGCTCAAACCCACGCCTGTCCTTGCACTTCATTGATATGCTTTACAATTGCTGTGATATTTGTATCCACTTAGTTTGCACACATCCTTTGATTCTTTGCATGCTTTCTTTAATAGACAGTATTTTCAAAATATATGTATTGAAAATGTATCAGCTATTGATTTTTTTTATTTTAACTGAACACCTGTAAACTTATCCTGTAAGAACATAACAACATTCCCGAACTAGAGGAGGCTATTTGGCACATCTTTACTGGCGCAGTTCCTAGTAGCTGATTGATCTCAGAACATTGTCAAAATGAGTCATGAAGGAAGTGCTTCCTTCACTCTGTCCCAAGTCTATCTCGACTTAATTGAATCTGTGCTCTCTGGTCCTGGCTCTATGCTCACCCTAGTTCTTCTTTGTTCTAAGTGAAATAGATTCAGTTCTTTCAGCCGATCTGTGTATCTTTTTTATTTAACAATGTATCTAACATCTATCACGCTTCATGACACTGAATATACAAAATAAGCTGTTGCCTATGTCTTTGTTTTATTCTTGCACAGCTGTCACAGGAAGTTCATAATGTCATTCTTGGTGGTCTTGGAGATGAAGGGAGTTGTAAACATTATTCAGCTACAGTAACATTCATCATAATCCCTTCTATTGTGTTTCTCCAACGTTAAACACACAGGTTTTAACATTCAGGGAAAGCCCAGGACCACCTAACTTTTATTTCTTCAATACATGTCATCTCTATTTTCATACAGTGCTTTCCAAAGCAGGCACTTAACAATTCATTGATATACTTTTGGTGAAAAACTTCAATTTAGGATATATATATATATATATATATATATATATATATATATATATATATATATATATATATATATATATATATATATATATATATATATATATATATATATATATATATATGTTTAAGACTAATATATATTATCTATATCTCTTACTTTCAGTGCTGTAAAGACAAGCTGGAGTGAAAAACATGTCATTAAGAAGTGTTTCAATTCACTAGGCAATCTTGTGCAAGTTCACATGTAATTGCATTTTAGTAACTGACTGATACTGAAAGGCAGAAATTGAATTCCATTTAAACTGTAATCGTCTTGAATTCTAATGCAGTGTTCATTTGAATGAACACTGGGGCAGCAGTGTAGAGTAGTGGTTAGGGCTCTGGACTCTTGACCGGAGAGTTGTGGGTTCAATCCCAGGTGGGGGACACTGCTGCTGTACCCCTGAGCAAGGTACTTTACCAAGATTGCTCCAGTAAAACCCCAACTGTATAAATGGGTAATTGTATGAAAAAAATAATGTGTAAAAAATAATGTAATTGTATGTAAAAAAAAAAAAAAAAAAAAGTGATATCTTGTAACAATTGTAAGTCGCCCTGGATAAGGGCATCTGCTAAGAAATAAATAATAATAATGCAATGTTCATTCTAATGCAGTGTTCCTCATTTTCTTTATTATCTATCTTCATTATCTACCAGCCTCCTCTATGAACGAAGTGCCTGGATGAAGGTTAAAAAGCTGCAAACAACACGCCACTAATGAACAAGCTCACCCAAAACAGATCCAAATTCAAAGGACCAGAGGACACAATTCGAAATAGACTGAGGACAGAGGGTTGGAGACACTTCACACAGTGGTGGGCGTATAAAAAGGGTTACTAGAAAGGTTACCTAGCCATGCTGATGCCAAATCACTGAGATCCTTTAAGATCTATTAGTTAGCCCTCTGTGCTGCTGATTGTTTGGTAAAGATTTTCACTCCATTGAGGTTTCATCCTCCAGATCTGTTATTAAAAGCAATCATTTGGTTTTGGCTTTACTGCCTTTGGTCTCCGAGTGACCTTTTACAGCATCTTCTCAGCGGCAATGATGTATCTCACTCGGCCTGGGCTTGTCTTCTATGAATCATTTCCTGTTGTCTGCTGCGTTGGGGTTGACTGCTGCATTATACCCCTCATGTGGATACATTTACAGGAGCTGTTTTAATGTTATGTCATGAAAAATTAGGGCTCAGATCTTTTTTTCTTTTCATGGTTACACCGCAAATACATTCTATTGCTAAGCATACTGCTTATAATTTAAATACTAAATATTTTAAGATGGAAGTAAAGTTTGATCTAAATTCTGACTTCGATGAAGATGTTTTAATAGAAGAATTTCAAAAGCAGTTCACAAACCGGGTGTGAAGAATGCACTTCTCTCCACACAGTTGTGTCTGCTTGTAGTCAGTGTACCTATGTGTCTGCTTGCAGTCAGTGTAACTGTGTGCCTGCTTGCAATCAGTGTAACTGTATGCCTGCTTGCAGTCAGTGTAACTGTGTGCCTGCTTGGAGCCAGTGTAACTGTATGCCTGCTTGCAGTCAGTGTAACTGTGTGTCTGCTTGCAGTCAGTGTAACTGTATGCCTGCTTGCAGTCAGTGTAACGGTATGCCTGCTTGCAGTCAGTGTAACTGTGTGCCTGCTTGCAGTCAGTGTAACTGTATGCCTGCTTGCAGTCAGTGTAACTATGTGCCTGCATGCAGTCAGTGTAACAGTGTGCCTGCTTGCAGTCAGTGTAACTGTATGCCTGCTTGCAGTCAGTGTAACTGTATGCCTGCTTGGAGTCAGTGTAACTGTGTGCCTGCTTGCAGCTGGGATTCCCATGGGGCTGATCGCACTGCCTGCCCTCACAGTTCCCTTTCTGATTGTTCATCACTGTAGGGATAGCATTACTGACAACTTAAAACTTTTTTTGTTTTTTAACTTGGCGATTCAACAGATAAATCTGAAAAACATTATCATTCAGCAATTAAATCTAAGAAAATAAATCTGAAAAAAGAAATAAAAGTAAATTCCACAGCTTTGCCACAGACCAACGCTGTCACTCCCTTTGGTATTGAATCCTACTTTCTCCAGTGCTTCACAATACTTTCCTAGTCCTATTTGTATATTGCATTTTGTACTTTTCTGCTTGTAAGTTAGCATCACTGCAATGGTTGTGTGCTGTTGCTCTTCATTGTGCACAATGTTGTGAGACTATAGATGACAGAACATATCAGTTTTTGTGGTTAAATCCCACTGAGGTCTATTAAAATCTGGCCACCACGCTGTTTTGTCTAAGGCCATATCTCTGAAGAGCCCCTCTGACCTTGTGCCAATGGAACTCAAATGAAGCAGGGCATTCCATGGTAAGCCTTATACTTCCAGGATCATCTGCACTCAGCACCATTACCATCATCTGAAACTAATGACCAGGATACAAACCACGCCAACTGAGGTCATTATTGGCTTATGTCTAATATGTTTTTGAAGACAATCTTGA
Source organism: Acipenser oxyrinchus oxyrinchus (assembly GCA_030684275.1). Classification (NCBI taxonomy): domain Eukaryota; kingdom Metazoa; phylum Chordata; class Actinopteri; order Acipenseriformes; family Acipenseridae; genus Acipenser; species Acipenser oxyrinchus. Next base: position 25,374,783 of record CM060259.1, read on the forward strand.
GTTACCTTAAAGCTGGAGTGTCCCCCAATCATTTCCAATAATCGTGCCTGCTTACTACATTCCTACATAATTAAACATAATTAGACTCTTTTTTTCAATGTCTTCAAAACAATTTTGTCGAAATGTTAGATTTACATCAGATTTTATTATCTACTTTATAATAAAGCAGTTGACTGTTTACATTCCCCAATCTTATTTCTTCCTTTAAACTTGTAGACAAAAACAAGATAAAATATGCTCATCAGACTCCTGCGCGGGTCCCATTTTTACAACCCGCTTTCGACCCGGGCCCGCTACTACAGAACCCGCACCATCTTCTCACCCGCCCCGACCTGCAACCCGACCGAACCGCCAGTGTTTGTCCTTTACCTACTGCCTGCGTCGACTGACTCTCTCACTCTCACATTCACACACAGATATCTCTGCCATTCGCCACGGATTTATATTCATTAACTATCTCTACTTTTCCATAAGATTCCTTTTGTGCAGTGGTTGAAAGGGAGCTACACCAGTTTTGTGGCTGTCATAAACAAAAACATGATGACAGGTTTTACAAGCAACGAATCCAGTCACATGTTCATTATTTTCATTCGCTATGATTCCAGAAGAATTCCACACTTGTGATTTACCTCTCGCCCTATTATCCACCACATGATATAAACCCTGCGCTGTCTTTTGTTTCACCTCGTCCACAGGCATTTTTAATATCACCAAGCAGACATGATAAAAGGATCTTGGAACGTATCAAACAAGAGAGAACAACACTGCTTAGTCAGCTGACTCCTCCTAATCGCCTGCTTTGGTGCAGGAAATACATTTACCTTCTAATACGTCATTTGGGAAAGGGTCACAGATGGGTACGCTGAAAGGGCACACAGAAGTTTTTGGTGAGTCAAATTGATACCCGCATCTCACCCAAAAGTTACATTTTCTGCCCCACACCCGAACCGCAAACCTCAAAAAAGTTCACATTCCAACCTGAACCTGACCCGCTTTGCCGGGTCACCCGCGGCCGCGGATACCAGGCCCGATGCAGGACTAATGCACACTCCTCTTACTACTTGCAGGTTATACAGCTCTGGCCAAAAGTTTTGCATCACCTAGAATTTTAGGATTGAGACATAAATAAAAAAATAAATAAAAAAATCTAATTAAGAAAATGATGAACGGTAAAAACAATCGTGGTGTATTATATTTATATAAGTAATATCTTAACACTAAAATTGCTATATTAAGAAACCTAAGTTGACAGAACTGAGTAGCCCAAACGTTCCACATATTAAGGAAACAATAGCTCATGAATTCAGCTACACTGCATTTTATTAATGGATTAGATTTACATTAGCTGCAACAGTTGGTTTGGTTTTAACACAAATCTGCGATTATATGCATCTAACCAAAGCATGAGTATTTTTTTAATCAACAAAATGTTTTTATAAACTAGCAAAGCTTAACTTTCGCGGAAAATGAAGAGACTTGAGAACACGAAACATTATTTTACAAGACATTGTTACCTGTTATGTCTACTATTGCCCACACACCCTTTTTGACTGTCTGAAAAAACATGTAATTGATAACTGTGTAAATGTGCGCTGCGACATGATTGCTACCACTTTCTCACGACACGCACCGTCTCTCCTGTGTATGTGGAGGAGTGTGAATGGGTCATGTGAGTAGTTCAGACCCAATGAGAAAAGGTGTATATATATATATACACCTTGTTCGCATGCAGTGTAACCAATCAACATGAAACTTGGTAGATTGCACTCCTGCGTCAACCAAGATGGCAGCCTGACGCAGTTTTTGGAAAAACCTTTCAAAATCTTCTTCCTAGGAACTGGTGAACCGATTGATCTGAAACTTTGCATATGTCATCAGCAACCAAACCCTCTTCAAGTTTGTGAAGCAGAAGTTGCTGCGATAAATTTTACTATCAAACTGGCTGCCACCAAATTCACCAAAACGCACACCAAACAACAAACTGCTTCTGCTTGAAAACCATTTAACACACTTACTCCCAACCTGGTAGCATCATCCTGGTGACAATAGAATTCAAATATGGCAAAATGGTGTTGTTTTGTTAAGCAAGATGGCTGCCGGACCTTCATTTTCAAATAAAATTTAAAACGGCTTCAGTTTAAAAACGGTTTACTTGATTAACTGCAAACCTGAAAACCATCATGCCTGGGTCAGTAAAATTAACTTTTTTCAAAAATGGTGTTTGTGTCTGCGTTTCCTGGGGGTCCGGCCCCCCTACCTCCCCCCTTCGTTAAAGATGTCAAAATATTGTTTACTTTAGGGGTATGCTTCGTATCAGGTATCCCCCCTTCATGAAAGTGTGGATCCACCCTGAGAGTAGATATTCTTTCTGTGCACAATAACGACACATTGTGGAATTTACAGGTTAATAATTACAGTCTATGTTATCATTTTCAACGTCAGCTTTTACAAATAACCATAAGCAACACAACGTTACATAACTGAATGCTAAATCATTGTTTTCTTAAAAAGTGTTCTGACCCCTTGAAGAACGAAATAAGTGTTTAATTGAATATGCATTATAAACTAGCCCTTTCTCAAGACATTGTGTAATTCCCCGCGTGTTTACACAATTACCAACCCATTCTAGAATAATTTTGTTATTTGAAGACACGTCTTTCCAGTAGACGCTCTCTCGGTTAATGTTGGTTACACCTCAGAAGGTTTGGAATCTGGTAGTGTAGACAAATTGAGACATTTGCAATTGCATTCTAGAAACTCATAATATCAAGTCGAATGCTAATTGCTCGTTGTGTAGGCAGCTCTGCCAGATTGTGCTGCAGGGGCGAGGGGACCCAGGAACAGCAGAGTCTCTGATGATTTGATAAAACATTATTACAATGCAAGGGGAGGCGCGTCGGGAGAGTGGCACAAACTATAACCGCTGCTCAGAACCATTTCGACTTCATTCGGTTCACCGCTGAGACTAGCAGGGCGACACTGGATACTACACTGAACACACAGGAATAACACAGCACTCGAGCCTCACAGAAAACAAGTCCGCGGAGAGATTGAGGATCTTATAAAAAAACACCAGCTCGATTCTTGAAGGATAAAACAATATTATTGAGCACTGTATATATAGCCTAGATATTGAGATATTGTAAACACGCCGAACTCAGCAGGCAGGTGAGGGGTGGCAATGTGTGGCATTTCTGACGATCTGGATGTTCCTTCTCATCAGATCTGAACAACTCTGCAGGCTGGTGTGCTGGTACCTTTCCCCCTGCTTTTCAAGAGCGAGAAGCACGGTACATGAGAAACGTTCAACATGTGAAGAAGCATATCTATCAAAACCTTCCTACACAAGTTACTTTCCCTGAGGGATATGGTACTGAAGTTTCATACATTAGGAGCCCCATTTCAGCTCCCAGTGAAGAATTTTCTATTATTTTTGGGCAAATCTAAATTAAAACGAAATGAGGACTACAGCTTGCTATTTGCTAATCTCTTCGTTCTACCTGTGGTTCGCCTTTGCTGAGGTAAGGACTTTTCGCAATACTAAATGTATAGCTTACAGCAGTTCTTCAAGAATGCTAGTGGCGTGCTTTGTACAGCAAACACAGCACCATAGACTACGGGGTACAGTTTTATTCTAGCGACCCATTAATTCACACGCCGCGTGTGTTTTTAAAGCACTGCTTATATAGATTGTCATAACACAATTTGTACGAACCGTGGTATATAACACATATCGATTATTATGCCCGAATGTGTTAGCTACTAACAATTGAGCTAACTGTAATTGGAGTCCCAAAAACATACTGAACATAAAGTTAGCATTTTTATGTGTTTTGAGTTTCAGGATATTTTTACACCCCTTTCTTTATGTCGAGGAACGTACCGTGTGAAACCATGACAGTTTTGGAAACAGCGGTAGCTAAAATTCATAGCTTTAAGCTATTCAGGAGTGTCACTAGAATACGTAGCAGAGAACATGAATAAGAAAACACCCTAGACATGACATACGTTAAATGTAACTTTATTACACAAACACTGTAAATACCACAGTGATTTGACTGCTTATTAGGAATTGCGATTATTAATACTCAATTATGTTCGGTCTTTCAGGGAACTATATGTTACATTTACATGAAGCTTTTTTAAAGGTAAAAATTTGCCTTGCAGATAACAAGTGCAGTTAGTTACAATTACATTTGAAACCTTCAATTACATTTTGTGTTTTTGAAATGTTAGCGATATTTGAATGGTTTATATTAGACCAAAACTTACGACCTGTTAGATAAAGACTGTTTGCTCACTTTCTCTTAAACTTATTTTCTTTCCAAGGAAGCAGAGATTCCCCAAGAACTTATTGAAAAACTGTCTCACAGTGAAATCCACAGCATAAGCGATCTGCAGCGCCTCCTCGAGATTGAATCCGTAGGTAAATTCGGCTCTGTTCTTTTCCCCTCTGAACTTTGCTCAATGGGATTGTTCTGGTCGTGGAAGTGAAGGATCACGCTGTACTATGCAACCAACATAACATAAACACAACACAACAAGTGCCTAGGTGTTGATGTGTAGTAATCTAAACACAAGAGGAAGCAACAGCGATCACAATGCATCAGGATAACTCAAAGCGCAGTCAGTCGAACTTGCTTAGATTCCTAAACATACAAATGCAAGAACGTCTTGCGTGAAGTGGCTTCACTGAGCCACAGCACGCCACTCTTTCATTACCTGTATAGTTTATACGCCGGTGACACATGCCACGTTCATATATTCCAGAGTTGTAATTTTCGAATCTTTTTGTCTTGCTATGCATCTTATACCTCTTCTGCAATACAGTTACCCATGTCGGACCGTTATCTTGGGGGCAAACACATTTTATTAAATATAATGGGGGACAAGGAAAATGCAGATATGCATTGTTTATTACTAACGTTGGACTCAATACATTAGTATTTGAAATCGAAACGTACCAGTGGACTACACGACATTAAAAAGCGTGCCAGCAGGCTATAGGCGGTGATATTATTTGTCAGTATAGTTTATTGGGGTATTATGGACACAGTTGTCCCTGGTGTCATTTTATGACACGAGAGAATATGTCGTTATGCCTCTCAGTAAAATGAATACAGATCTAATCTTGGACATGGTCCCAGCTGAAGTGAACTATATGGAGATATTTCTGGGTTTTACAGAGACTGTATGCATTTACAACAGCCTATATTTACACAGGCTGTTGCCATATATCATTTGAGTTTCCCTTTAGCTTCAAGACAGCAGTAGCACAAAATAATGAACCATGAAACTAGAGAAAACAAACACTGATACCTATTCAAGTGACTGGCCACACAGACATAGTGCCTGAAACGAAACACTATACCCTTTCCGCTAAATTCATAAATTATAATTATTGTAAAGTTGAGTATAACGCATACAGAGGCAATAGCATGTCAATTAAGCACTGCCCACACAAGAAAAACAAAGCACCACTTTTACTTCAAGCATGTAAAATGTAATCCTGGGCAAAGGGCAGTAGCATTTTTTTTAGTATGATGATAGAATTTTATTTTATTTATCAATTTCCTTCTCATGCACTCTCTCCAGATGGAATTCTTTCTTTGGGGGTGGTGGTGGTGATGGGGAGGGGGTTATTATATAGTTAGCCTAGAATTCTTTAATTGATTCTTTAACCGGCAAATATAGGATAGACAATATACCTTTTTATTACATATTCCATAAATTAAAAAACAAACAAACATGTAACACTATGACTATAAAAAAGCATGAAACTGATCTTTATTAGCCTGGCTGGGTTATGGCTACATGGTAATGGCATATCCATTCAAAGTATTGACCTTGTATAAGTTTCACTGAGACACAGAGGAATTTAAGAGAGCTGGAAGTTCAGTTTGATTGAAGGCAACAAGAACGGGGATTAAAAGGAAACATGTACACAGAATGTTATAGCGAGCAACAATACATAATAGATGAATGCACAGAACTTTCAGCTGTAAGCCTACTTGGAACGTGTGCCTAAGATATGATATGCTCATGTTCGTTTAGTGGCAGCACTGTAGTAGTGCATTGAATCAGTAGAGAAAGTACCATGCTGGGAACTCATTAATATTGACCCATGCTATGTAGGTTCATAAAACAAGACACCTCTCTACAGCTTTGCTAGAATACCCAACCAGAGCTCTGGACATTTTGCTGTCCCATCCCAGCAGTAAATCAAATAATGTGCTGTCGATCAATCACAATGCTTTGTGTACATTTTATCAATACAGGAAATGAGGTTGCAGCAGAATCAAAGACGAGATACCACAAGGATCATTCTGCAAGCCACGTGGACAAGCACGCCCAGATATTAATAAGAAGAAAACGAAGCATTGGTAAGGTCTTTAATCTGGCATTAATAAACCATGTACTGCTAGACTGGAGTGATTCAAACTTTGTAACGACTGCATAATACCTGGGACACTGACAGAGGAATACAGCAGTAGTAGAAGTCTTTGTTTCTGTTGAGAAGATATCCTGAAGCAGGTACATTCCTCGCATTCAGCTTCATGTTACGGCTTGTTTGACCAGGCTACTTTGAGAAATATTGCTTTCAAAATATGTGGTTAAGTTCAAAGTGCTGAAATGTAATCATAATACATTCTCAAAATGAATCCATGCCATTATACTGCTGCTGAGCAGAGCAGAATCGTGAGGTGTAGTGACCCCTAACCAAGTGCAGTCTAGTACAAAGTGCTGTGACATTTATTCCCTGTCACTATGTATAAATATAGACTACAAAGGAATTTCTAATGGAAAAGTGGTGCGTGAGTATTGAAACTCCAAACGAGAGGATTCACTGCAGGCAAGCAGGCTGGCTATTATTCAGATGCATTTCCTGCAATCTCAGTTAGGGTGCTTTCAACTTTAGTGCTGCAGAGCAGCCAGCAGGCTGTTGGTAGTTTTGGTTGGTCACCCCCAGTGCTTGCTGCAGGTTAGATTGTACTTCGCTTCAGGGCATTTCAAATGAAGGGCTTTTTAAAACAGTGTTTAGGACAATGTTATTGTTTTTATTATTAAGCCAAACCAATACTTTAAGCTCAGAAACCAGGACATGAAACTGTTAAAAATTAAGGTTAGGAGACACTTCTGCACACAGAGAGTGGTGAGGGGATGGATGGGATACCTGTCTTTGATGCTGAATCACTGGGATCCTTTAAGACCTAACTGGACAACATTTTGAAATCAATCAGCTACTAGGAAGTAGACGAGCACAGATATACTGACTGAGTGAACGGGGCGGTAAATCAGCAGCAGTCATGGTTATACTGCGAGGAGCCAGGAAACAGTCATGGTCAACAATGACGAGCTACTGGGCGGCAAATGAAGGTTCTTTCATGCAAGCTTAGACCTTTTAGGCCTATTGTACTATTCCTAATATAACCACCTTCAAATGTTCCAGAATCCTCTGCAGTGTTTACAATAAACATATGACCTTCTCCTGTGTTCTCCATGTCACGGAGGGTTTCCCAATAGTTTTTTTTTTTCACTCATCATCATAGATAAATCAACTAGGGAATTCATTTTTCAACTTCTGCTTGAGAATGTTCGCCAGGAGAAAGATCATTTTTCTTCTCAACATCGCCGTGAATCCAGATCACGCTCCCTCTTGCAACAATGCTGGTGCTCAGATTGAAATGAGTGGCATAGTATGGGAACCAGCATGTTAAACATTTAACATTTTTATTTTAATTTTTTTTACTGCCAAATGCTCCCGAGTGAAAGTTGAGAAATGTATTTCCCAGTTGATTTTATGAACCATGATGTGTGATTGCAGATTTCAAAAGTGTCGAAAATATGTTTCAGAATATAACGCTGTAATACGGGCAACACGGAACACAGCAAAGTTAACACAGCACGTTTTTTATAAACACTTTCAGTGGCGCCCTGTATAGGATAGTCATTTCAAGGGGCTTGTATGACTGGAAATAGGTTGGGAATGGTGTTTCTGGTTTTAAATGATAACCTTAACGTTTCCCTTTCAGAGGAAGCAGTGCCTGCGGTGTGCAAGACGCGGACAGTCATCTACGAGATCCCTCGCAGCCAGATCGACCCGACTTCCGCCAACTTTCTGATATGGCCGCCTTGCGTGGAGGTGAAGCGCTGCACTGGGTGCTGCAACACCAACAATATGAAATGCCAGCCATCGCGGATACATCATAGAACAGTGAAGGTGAGGACATGAGGGGAAAGCACTCCCTTTCACTTTTGAGCTCATCCATACTGGCTTACACCTGAGGCTGCTCTCTAGTTACTGAGACAACCCTGGTCCCCAGTGGAATAGCTTGTTGACTATCTCTGCCCTTGGGACAAGTCAAGGTTATAAAACAGAAATGGCTGTAGCCCAGACTAGTAACGTTATTTTTTGTCATGATCTCCAGAAGAGTTTGTGTAATTCTTTTACGGTTTCATAGATGGCTTTGTTGTACATTCTTTAGTCAGGTGTGAAGAGCAGCTCTGCTGCTTGTTAAATGCTGATGGTTTATATGTGGCACTGCCTGTCCTTCACCAAGTCCAGTTCAGGGTCATTATAACAATATAAAAGGGCCTCTGTGTTGTGGGACCCCTTTCAGATATATTTACTACTTCTTGAGCACTTAGATCTTCAAACCTCATACTATTTATGAAAATGTTGACATCTTTGAGGTAAAACTACAAGCAGTCAAGTGAAAAAGTTTTGTCAAAATTACTTCTGAAATCTGAAATTTTATATGAATATCTTGCTATGATAGTACTGGTTGAGAAGCACTGTGTCTTTGAGAAGTGTTTTATTCAGATTATCTTCCAGTAATTAAATGTGCTTTTGAGAAGTGTTTTATTCAGATTATCTTCCAGTAATTAAATGTGCCTTTGAGAAGTGTATTATTCAGATTATCTTCCAGTAATTAAATGTGCTTTTGAGAAGTGTTTTATTCAGATTATCTTTCAGTATTTAAATGTGTCTTTGAGAAGTGTATTATTCAGATTATCTTCCAGTAATTAAATGTGCCTTTGAGAAGTGTTTTATTCAGATTTTGTTTTCAGTAATTAAATGTGCCTTTATGAAGTGTTTTATTCAGATTTTGTTTTCAGTAATTAAATGTGCTGACAGGTCTGGACAGACAATAACTCCACTGTGGGGGGTATTTGAGAATGTCCCCCGCTGTCCCAAACTGAGTCATAGGGCACAAACTTGTCCTGATGTATTCTGTGAGGCTGGAACATCTTCCTGGTTGAATGGATTGTTTTAGATTTCAATGGGACCTCTGAAGCCCAGAGAGGCTGAATGTCATTATTCAGCAGGTCCTCCGCAGAGTGCCTTGCAGCCTCTGTAAGTGGTGCTTTTATGTGGGTTATTCTTGGAATGCAGTTACATATTTCTGTTTATGTGACATCATCTGGGATAAAAGGAACCCTTTTGGAGCTTTAATTATTAATAGAGTTTTTTTTCAGCTAAGGTCATGGCATTGCATTTTTGGGGAGGAAAACCAAGACTTAGAGAAGCTTTATTCAGAAAGGTCAGAGAGTGTGCTATAGCGGTGGCAGTTGTTAAGACATTCAGACATTGTCCATACGGCATGATTCCATGCCAAGTATTGATTCTGACAAGGTCAGCATTTTCATGAGTGTTTCTGCCCAGTCAGTATGTTGTTAGGTTGCTTGGCTGCGGCCTGTACAATACTCTTAAATGATAGGATAAGCACATCAATGACATGCCTGTGTTTCTAGTTTTGAAGGCTGATAAACACATCAATGACATGCTTGTGTTTCTAGTTTTGAAGTGTGACAAAAGCCATGACTGTTCAAGCTGGCATTACAGCAGCAATGTATAAAACAACAAATGGGACATGTCTCTTCATAGAAAACTAATCAAAACCCATTGGCCTGAATTTTATACAAATCAACCTTATATTGGGGTTCGGTATTTGTTTAGGCCAGGATACAATTGAATTGCTACCAATGGAATTCCTTAAAATGAAGCTAATATTGAAACAGAGCCTTCTAAACAAATACTGTAACCTACTGCAGGAAACTACATGTGTGCTTTTGTTTGTTTGTTTAAATCATTATTTATATTGCTTGTTTACATTTTAAGATATTTTTACAACACAGGTTTTTGAACATGCTTGCTTATTTGCACAATGGCCTGCCGTCTCCTTCGACTGCAGTGTGGGAGTGTCATTTCCCAGGGCAATTTGGCCAGAGTTGCAATGGAGGTCAGCTCCCCTGCTCTCCTTCACAAAACCCTGTCAGCTTTACACACCAGGCCTGGGATTTACATGTGATTCACAGAACAAGACCCCTAAAGGCCTGGTCACATGGTTGACTTTTGTCGACTGCAACAAGGGGACGACAGATGTTGCCGGCTTGTGTGACCACCCTGGGCAACACCCCGGCGACACATGGTTCCCACTTAGGACGATGTCCTATTTTTCAGGCATTTTCACTTATTTTTCATTTAACATTTTCAATACCAGCCAATCAAATTTGATAGTAGTGTCACATGACGATAAGGCTAGACCATAACATCAGACAGACAGCGTATATGATACATTCTGATTCCTGCATTTCATCCAATTAATTATATATAGTCTATAGATATGCAATACAGTGTGTATGTGGAGAAGCGAATGTTACTCTCCACGATTACAATAACATATTTAAGTTATGGATACAATTCTACAATAATAAAATACATGTGTATAATTTAAAATGTTTTATTTTAAATTAATTTGCCGTGTATGCAGTATGCCTGTCAATCCTACATTAACCCCCAATCATAACATCTTTTATTTTAAGATTTGATTTCCATTACATGAGAGTAGATGTTAAAACTTCATGCTGATTTGAACTTGGCTCTCACCAAGATAAGCACCAACTAAGACGTAGCTTCACAGTAAACTAATGTGATCCATATGTGTCTCCATCCATTTGCGCTTCCTTCCATATGATGATGTAGATATCCTTCTGTCTGGTGTTGATGGCTGAAGTGTAATGCTGGCTCCAGGGATCAGCTTATTTTGCCTCCCTAGCGCATCAGCACACACAACGGCTGCGATGCTGGCTCCGGGATCAACCATAGTGCGGTCTCCCCAGCGCATCAGCATGACAACCGCCTGGATTGAGCTAAGTAGGGTACATCTCTGGGGTCTTCAAGTGGGCACCTTCCATCCTCGGTGTTTCGTCGACTAGCCCACGACACCTCAAGAGGGCTCGACGGTGATTCTGGCGTCCCAGAACTCAGCCCAGCTTACTTACCTGTATATCAGCCTTTCTTTCTTTCTATTGTGCTTGAGATCCCCAGCCAGAATCTTTCCGTCTCAACCACAACCAGTTGCTGCTCCTCTCTGCTGCTTCAGAACAGTAAACTAAGTGAAAAAAATGCCTTCTTGCTCTTAAAAGCCTAGAATTAAAAGTACAGTATTGAAAACATTGTTTAGGATAATGAATACCTATATATTTATTAAATATGTAGACCTAACTAAATAATTCTACTAATGTACAAGTTTTATTTAATTAAGAAGGAACTACGGGTTTGTTGATCTAATTAGTACATTTTCCGTAGTCTTCCTTCGCATCATGTTTACCACACGTGACAGAAACGTGCATTGTGATTGGTTTGCATTGCGTTGTTGCCTGTGTGTTGCCAGCTGTCGACTGCAGGCTTGTCTCTCGTGTGACCACCGCAAACTGCAAAGCAACACGCAGGCAACATATGTGTTCCTCTTGTTCCCGTCGACAAAAGTTGCCTGTGTGACCAGGCCTTAACAGCACAGGCATCCCCACATACCACAGCAGTGCACTGCTGGAGGGATTACACCAGGGCTATCCCCAGCCACAGCTCAGTCCTGTGACCTGGCTCTATGACCTGGGAATGCTTGCTGTGTGTGTAATTAGGCTCACTGATTAATAATTTGCGTATACTGGCATGTGTTATGTAAAGTATACAAGCTGCATGTCCGTGTTGTCAGTTTTAGTAACAGTGGCAGGACAGCAGATCTGAGAGCCTTTGAAAGAGTGCTGAGAGCTGGCAGGGCTTCAGTGTGCTGTGCAGGTTACTGCTGTTACCCAGGCTCACAAGGGAAGTTCACAGGCCCTTTGCAGCCCCAAATACTTCCCAGAACAATGTAACCCCCTTTTTAGACTTGCTGTCAGGTTAAACAATGCTGTCCTGGCTGCCCGTGGTGTTAAGGTGTTTTTTAATAGGTCAAAAGTGTAGTTCGCTCTACTGTCCTAAGAGCCAAAACTCCCTCAGTCTGTACAGTTTGAATACTTGAATATTTTAATGAGTAAAACAGCTGTGTTAAACCATGAAATAAATAGAGTGTGTAATTACTAATTGGAATGATCAGTGCTCTTCAGTTTAGTGTTAACATGCTGTTCCTTTAATGACAGAGCTGGAGGGGTATTGCTGGTAATGGCAAGTGATTATCCTGACTCGTGCTAAAGCTCTGAGACAAAACACTAAAAACAGCAGGAAAATATGTGGGGACTGTAAAAATATTAGTGTGATGCTGTAGTGAGATGATTAATTGTGGTGTTCATGGCAGCAGGTGTTTTCAGGAGACAAAACGTCAAGTATTTCATTTTATGGTGTTGTGCTTTGACTTGTAAAATATGTCTCAGGTTTTTTTTGTAAGTCTTCGTGCTTGAATTGCTATTGCCTTGAGGAAGCAGATACTAAGGATCTCTCTGTTTCAATTGATTCTCGTAAACTGGGTGCAAGTCTATGCTTTCTATTATAGTGCACTATATTAATACTCTGCTGAAGGGTACACTGTCCAACAATACTGTTCATTTTTCCACTAAAAGATTAGCCTTCAATGCACCCTAATCAGACGGCTATTGTTCACTGTCCAGTTGTTTTACATGTTCCAGTGTGATTTTGTGCTGTTGAAACAAGCCTCCTCTTCTCTTGAATCTTGCTTGCCACTACATTTTGTTATAAGGGGAGAAACACCTGGGGCAAAACTAGAAACAAGCAACTCAGGCTAATGTAAGGTGCATGTTTGTTCTTTGTTATTTGATATATTTCCACCTCAGACTGGACGAAAGAGAAAAAGAATTCGAAAGCTTGAGATTGGAAATAGCGGAGAGCGAGTTGAAGCAGTAAGGGAACGAGAATGCATGAACACTGCCGATAAGAACTTCACACACTCTCTCACAGACACCAATGAACAATACTCTGGGCTTGATATTGATTTCTTTCATCTATACGAGAAGGAAACAGTGGAGGATCCTGTAGATAAAGCCAGCAGCACTTGAGGTAATTGAAATCGGGTTACAGCACACTTTTCGGCACTTGCACTGCTTTTAAAAACCCTGCATTTGTCCAAACAGGCAGGGTAAAGCAAGCTGAAAGCCTGTTCACAATAACAAAGAACAGAAAAGAAATGGATTTCCACTGGCTAGCATTCCCTGTTATTTGTATTCTGTACACTCTGAGACAGTTGTGTAGCAGCAAGCAAAACACTACTGAGTGTTATAAAATTCTCAGAAATGTAGACACATATTACAATAGAAGGAAGGTCAGAAATGTATTTCCTACTTCTCTATAAGAACATAAGAAAATGTACAAACGAGAGGAAGCAATTTAGCCCATCTAAGCTCATACGGTTCCTAGTAACTGATTGATCTCAAAACTCTGTTAAGTCTGGTCTTAAAGGATTCCATTGATTCAGCAGCAATAAATACGACTAGGTAACCCATTCCTTCCCCTACAACTCTCTGTGTGAAGAAGTGTCTCCTGCCCTCTGTTCTAGTTTCCACTTAATTTCCAACTGTGCCCTCTGGTCCTGGTTTCTGTGCTTCATTTAAGTGTTGCTGAACAGGTGCAGTAGGGTATCAAAGACAATGCATTACTTTCCTTAGCTGTCTTCTTTATTGTACGTATTCCTTGCGAAAAGCAACCAGACTAAACCCAGGCTTAAACGAATGAACTATGAAGACTGAATCTATTTACCCTTGAACAAAGAAGAATTAGAGAGCTTGATTGAAGTCTTTCAAATCTTAAAAGGAGTTGGCAAAGTTAACCTTAACCAATACCATAAAATTAAAATGAAGTTTTTATGATGGGATGAAATAACCTTATTTTCTTGTTCGGTTTTTCAAAGTATCCTGCAAGGATTTTTCAAAATGCGTGTGACCTGTGTGGGTACATTTAAATAGGGGTGAAAACAGGGAATCCATTTTAAACAAACACACACGTTTTAGTTTTACAAAGAGCCTAACTAAAAAGAGTAAGTTTCCTTGTCCCGAGAGGTTACAACTCTTCATTGCAGAACCAAAGTTTTAAACTAATCATCTTTTTTGGTTCTCAGATAATGTAACCCTTAATTCCTTGAGGTTTCACTACACGGAAACTCTTTCTTAGCCTTGAGTCCCAGCCCTGAATCAATGCTTGCTCTTGTAAACAGTATGGGTCTTTTGCCTCCGATTTTGCCCTGCTTAATTGTTAAACACTTCTAAAAAATGTGGTGCTCAAAGCACTGGCACCATAACACTAGATCAAAAACTGAGGAACATATTACCCTGACCCACGGCTGACCTCTCCCCCCCAACCCAACAAAGCATTCTTGCATGCCACAGGTCGTTCTAAATCTTCCTCCACGTGATTCTGACAACCTTGGAAAATGTCTTACAGTGCCGTGCTTCTGAGTCTGCGGGACTTCTGTTTGCTGGAGTATGAGAGCTGAGAGCAGGCCCCGGTCTTTGTTGACATAGTGGGCAGGCACAGAGATGGAAGCTACACAGCAGCTCTCTTCAAATGGTGGCTGCTGCTCTTGCTAAAGCTGGTCTGCAATATTAACCTTTCGCTTAAACTTCTGACTTGTTTTTATTTAATCAAAAAGGGGTGTGCAAGCTCCAAATAGACGGCTATGACGCTTCTGAAGCCTTTTCAGAGGCTGATTGACCCTCATTGCCTTTTTACAGATTTGAAGGGGCCTGATAAGCCCTCAGCACACCTACAGGGTCCAGACTCTATTGTTACCTATTTACCTGCCATTTTGGTTTGGAGCCCTGCTGATTGGAGTCATGAGAACCTGTTTACTTTGGCCTGCAGATAAATGAAGCCATGACTGTTGCTAACCAATGGCAAAAATGGGGCCCGATTGTCACTAAAGTAGCAAAGAGTAAATTAAGTAGCAAACAAAGTGACAACATCGTGACCCATTAACCTTAAATGATGAATGAACATAGCTAACCTGAAAGCAGATTGTGAACCCCTTTCTGTGTCGTGTTCTCGAGAGAGAGAGAGAGAGAGAGAGTGAAGAATTGAACAGGGTTGAAGACTGGCCTGTGTGGCTACAGTATATTGTCCATGTAAATGTTTAAGTGGACTGAATGAACTGTATATATTTTGAGTCTGGTTGCCTGGTAATTTATAACTACTTGAAACACCTTGTAAAGTAATATAATAATAATAATAATATTTTATTGCCTTGTTGACGTTTGAAAATTAAGCCAGCAATCTGGGAACAGAATTCACGCTTGTGTAAAATATCCAGCTATGTAAAACTATCCTTTGTTTAAAATGTTAATCGGTGTATAATATATCTGGCACCATTTCATATGAGGAACGTATAGGCTCTGCAATAAATTCTGATGCAGTATGGATGGTATGCTTTTATATTCAGTCCCTATATAGCGTGAATGTATAATTTCCATCTAAAAAGTAAAATTAATTGTGTCCCCATATTTCAGCATACAAGAAATTTTACTACATAATTTACTATCATTAATATAAAATGTTCAAATCATGTGTGCCATGTGAAAATGGATGAGGCTGTTTTTGAGACTGAAATACATGGTAATGTGAAAGAAGAGAGTTGGAACTTTTGAAATCAAACCAGAAGACAAATGAAGTTCATATTTACTTGAATTGAAATTTCAGGTCGATTTTTTTTGCTTCGTCAGTCTGTTCATACAGATGGTAAACATGTGCATGTGTCATCCTGATTAAAAGATGCAGGCTGTGAGGTTCTCTTAGGCCCTGTCCACACTATGCCTTTAAACCGTATTAGTTGCCTTTAAACTGGCTTAAAACTGCTAAATACGGTTTTGCGTCCACACTACACAACATTTAATACTGTATTCGAGAACTGGACTCGAGACCACCTCAGGGGATAGTCTCGAGTCTGTTTTCTAAATTAGATTGCATCAGGTAGTGCAGTTTGTCAGAAGTGTGGACGCTGTAATACCCAAGTACATTTTTTGTGTATGCTCCAATATCCCAAAATGCTTTTTGATATGTTTTGGCGTGTGGACATTACAAATACAGTACTCAGAACAGACACCTGAAGGAGTTGAGAACGACTATCAATACTGCTGTACCGTATACGATTTCTGAGGCTTGTTGCAAAATGGTGGATCATGGAGCGACATGTTCAGATTCTGAAATCAAGGCACATTGATATCTGGAGCGATGAAATCGGTCAAGGAGAACTTCAGAGTTCAAAATGAAACGCAAACATTATGATAATATGTACCTTGTGTTTTAAGAAACAAAGCCTAATGTTCATGCTAGAAGCGCTATGTCATCCGTGGGCAGGGGCTCCATATTTGCCGGGTTGTAAACATAAAATACAGTGCATGATGGGATAATGTCATTCAGTCCCATAGTCCATTGCACTGCTAGGAACTGTAACTGAACTACTTTAATAGGGTATATTCTTATTAAACCCTACTAAACATGAAACAGTACTTTAGTGTGGACGCTTTGAGCTGGACTAATTAAAATGTTTTTGAGTACGGATCTTGAGATCGGTTATGAAGTGTGGACAGGGCCTTAATAACAGAGGAAAGAAAGCATTCCAAGACAGATAACCTCTCCCTCTGTATTTAAGTTATTTTGGAAGCCTGTTTAATCATGCTTTGCTAAGCGCGCATAACGCTTCAGGTATTCATCGCTCGGTTTGTTTTTTCTCTTGCAGGTTGCAAAAGTGGAGTATGTGAGGAGAAAACCTAAATTAAAAGAAGTGCTGGTGAGATTAGAAGAGCACTCCGAATGCATGTGCACATCGCAGCATTACCACACAGAGCACAAAGAAGCAGAAACAGGTAACAGGCTTTTTATTTCACCACATTCTTCTTACTTTGTGTTTCTAAGAATTATTCACAGCAAAATGTGGATTTCAGTGGTTAATTGAAGGCTGCTGAAGAATATCAGTGGGTAGTCTCTGGGCTTGGGGGTTGTGTGTTACTGGAACTGGAATTTTAATCATCAGTGAAGATTTAAATATTGTACATACAGTCGACAATATTAAAATAGATGTCAAAAAAAAAAATTAATACGTTTGAAAAATACTATTAAAGTACTTGAAGCTTACGAACAGTTACATCAATTCTGAATGAACAGCCATTCACTATGTAGGTCTCAAATGTGCAGTTTTGAAAGAAGCACATGCTTTAGCAAACGTGCATTTTCATATAAAAACATGATATCTGGTACTGCACTAGGGTTTTGTGGGCCATTTCACCTGGAGGGTGACCAATCAGCTGCTTCTCCTGTTACATGGCCAAGAAGACATGCTTTAAATTGAAAATACATGTGTGCTATAACATGTGTTTCTCTCAAAACTGCCATCTGACAGTGTTTATAGCACAGAACCATTGCCATAGAAGTGTCACTGTCGCTGAAGGCCATTTTGTGTTTTATACAAGGAGAGTTGGTGTTTATTCTCCTTAAAGATTAAAGACAAACCGGTCTGAACAAATTTGTTTGATCCCAGTAAAGTAACTGCCTATGTATTAGAAAACTGAAAATAGTGAACTTCAGGGGTTCCAACCATTAGCTGTTATCATCCATGACTATTAAACACTTAACAGTGCTGAATTTAGACGTGCTTAAAGAAACTTCACACATTAAATGACAAACGTTTCAACTGGAAGTGTTTTTCAGTATTATTTGAAGACATTGAAAAAGTAGTTGAAACATTTGTCACTGAATTATTTATTACGTTTATTTTAGTAATTCTAAATTCCGTATAGTGTATTTCCGTCATATTGATAACAACATTGTGGTCACAATCTATGAATTTAAGAACTCTTCAAAGTTTTTTTTTTATCGTCCATCATCTGCATTATAAAACCCTGAATTATAGTTAGGGCTTGAACTTTTTGGTTTTTATTTTCCAAATCTACCTCCCTTTAAATGTTAATTAGTCGTTGATAATGTGTCTCTGCAGCCTAATAAAGAGACAACTACTAATTAAAGACTGGGTTTATAATAATTTTTTTCTTTGCTACAAATCAAGGAGATTTTAAATGCTGGACTTACTGTCAGTGTACACTCTGTGCTGGGTATTCTCTGCTGAAAAGAAAATCTGTCAGGACAACTCTGTTAAACGAGTAAAAATAACAAAAGCAGAACGATAAAGTAGGCGACTGCAAGAATGGAATTCAATTAGTATGAGTGACAAGCAATTAACGTCATTGCCACGTCTGTTTGAAATAAAAATGAAGCGAAACAGAATCAAGCTCAATCAAGATATGAAGGTACAACACTTGACATTGTTTTATAATTAAGAGCTTTCTCTGAGTTTAATTAGGAAACAGAATCGGCTCAAAATAAGTTTAAAGGGGCATGTGATCCAAAAATAAAACCTGAAAACTTCAAGCTCTAATTATAGTTGAAGAAACTATCAAAACCAATCTTAGATCACTTTAGTCCTAATGTAAAAGCCATTGTGAATACGGCATTTGTTCAACATTACACTGGTGTCTCTGTCTCGCAGGTGCAGTCTCCTGAATTAGTTTGCTTTCATATACTGACTGTGGTTGTTTTTACCTGGGCACTCTTTACAGCTGCCTTTACAGTGCTAAAATATGGGATCCAGTACAGTAACTTGTGTAAATACCATCAAGAAAAATATTTCTCACCTTGCAGTTACTGATTGGTAGTCAATTGCAATGTAAAGGTCTTGAATAACTAAACTGTTTTAGAGCCAAAGCCTAGTTTGGCTTGTTGTTTGACCTCTTAGTAAATATTTTGTAGCGCTTGTTGGATCTTTTCCAGAGTCTTTCATTGTTTTGATGTATAATTTGGAGTTTCTAAGCTTCCTATAGAACAGTCAATAGTATTCCAAGTGAATAACATGGCGATGATAGAACAGTCAATAGTATTCCAAGTGAATAACATGACGATGATAGAACAGTCAGTAGAATTCTAAGTGAATAACATGGCGATGATAGAACAGTCAATAGTATTCTAAGTGAATAACATGGCGATGATAGAACAGTCAATAGTATTCCAAGTGAATAACATGGCGATGATAGAACAGTCAATAGTATTCTAAGTGAATAACATGACGATGATAGAACAGTCAATAGTATTCTAAGTGAATAACATGGCGATGACAGAACAGTCAATAGAATTCTAAGTGAATAACATGGCAATTTTCCAATGACAGAGAAACAATTGTGAACAATGTCTCTTGTTTTGGTAGTTCCTTAACTATAAACCAGGGTTCTAAATGATCAATCATGTTGTTTTGGTTTCATAGGTTTAGCATGTCATGTGATTTTACAGAACTGTTTGACGCAGTAATGAGCTCTTATATACTGTATACAACATATTAAAAAGGCTTGTTTATCTTTAATCTGGGCTGTAAAAGACAGAGACACTTTAAAGAATATCCATTGTCCATTGTATAGAAATGGCTAAATGTATAAAAACAAAACCATTGCAATGGGATTCAATTACCTGCATAAGCTGTTTGTGTCCAAAGGCTAGAATTCCTGATTGTGTGGCTCCTTGAATAGATATCAAGCCTGATACAAATCTTCAGTATTTATGACTTGCTGTGCAACACGAATGCATTTCCTCAGGGCATTTAACAAGCCCTGCCCTTATGTTGACAGGAAGGACTAGGGCCACAGGTATAAAATGGAAGCATAAAAGTTAAAAGCATAACAAGGATTTATTGCCAACATAAAAACATACCTGGGACCTGTTTGCAGCAAAGGTAGGACTTAACAAGATGGGCAAAGGGTTACAAGCCAGCACATGCAATGAAAAAGAAATAATCATGAAACCTACGTCACAGAATAAAGGAATCACTTTTATAATCTTGGCACCTTTCACTGTAAGCTTGTGTTCAGATGAGACGTGATTGGCTTGGATATTTCTACCAGCTGGCTATGTGTTGTATGCATCACTGCTTGCTGGACTTGCACTGTCTGCTGCTCCCTTCCTTCACTGCTTTTGAAGGAGCTGTCACTTCTAAGCATCCAAAACATGATTCAGCACCCATTGGTTTACTTTCAGTGAAACTGAAGATGTCCACTGCATACACACTAAATGCACTTCTGTGATCATCTGTTAATGCTTTCAAAGGCTTGATTATTGAGTCTAGATTTATTTAAACAACAACAAAAAATACAAAAACATGTTGTAATTGGACAACAGGGACTCAGAGCTATTTACTTTAAATCTGCACTTTAAAAAAGAAAAAAAAGGAAATAAGCAGAATACAAATCGGGCATTTAATGTAGGGGCTTGAAAGTAGTTGCTTTCATTTAGAATTGAGTGCTTTTACCTTTCAGACAAAAGGTAATGGTGATTCAGAGTAAATAGCTTTGAGACTCTGTTCCTCATTTAATCCAACACTTTCAATTGGAATCATAATCTCAATAGCTCTGCAGACAATTTTAAACAATGACCAATAATCAATTTCTCTTTCTCCTTCCAGCAGATGTGAGGTGAAAATAAGCTACGGAAGGACTGCTGTCTGGGGTCTGATGCGCTTTGACACATTGAATCCCTGAACTGATCTGCCAAAGATGCTTTCTGACAATTCTTCTGAAATGTGAAAACATAAAAACCTGTTTGCAGGAACAAATTACTGCGGAATGACAAAAGGAACAACGTTCATTTGTTTTATTGCGACATATAAAAGGAGCAAGCACTGTGAGACAAACAAACGGAGGGTTCGTAAGAGCACAGCGAGTGAATCAAGCAGCAGCAGCGGAGCAGCCACAGGTGCTTTTTGTCTCCAATTCTGGCTGCTTTCTAAAGGCTCTAGTTGACTTTGTGACCTGTGGATTAAAAGCCATTTGGAATCTGTTGACATGCTCTGGAAAATTCTAGCACAGTGGATTGAATTTTCGTTGGAAGCCTTGTACAGTAGTCAGTTGTGTCTTGAGGGTTTGCTTAAGAAAGATTTCCTATAACCTTTGTTTAACCTTCATTATTTGGTGGAAAAAATATACTTTTCTTACAGAAGACTGCACGTCCTACTTCACGCAGTTAATGCCTCTGCTAATAACATTTAATGAACTGTTTAAGACAACGCATTTCCTTATAGTATTTGTTTTGCATGTTGGTTTTAATAATTTAAATCATTCATGTAAATATAAGACAGAACAAATCACAGGATAGCCACAATTCCTTTTTTTCACAGTCTATATATCAGTATAGTTGAACTCTTATTTCACAGATGTGGCTATGTGAAATGTAGAAAGTCTGGACTAGCTGCATTGTTCAATGTAAATTGTAGCCACATAATTACTGTATTTGAAAAAAATCTAAATTCTTTATTTTTTGTAAAATATTATGCTTACATATATTCAACAAGAAATATGTTTTGTTTTGTATTGGTGGAATGTTTGTATTTTTATCTCAAGATAATTCAACCACATTTTTTTTTATATAGCATCACAGTAAAAGATTAGTTTGCTTTTCCTGAACCACAACAGAAATCCCATTTCAGTTCTACAGTATTTAACATGTACAGTCTGATGGAGAGGCAAATATGAGCTGTAATACAAAGAAACACATCCATGCAGACATTTCTGTACAACAGTGCTCTACTTCAATCAGAGTGTGCAGGTCATTCAATTCATTGCAAGCTTTGCATTTTAATTGATGCATACGTTTGGGTTCAATTACTCTAAACCAGAAATCTGTGGTATTTAAACTTTAAACAAAAAGAGAGACAGTTCTGTTGCTGATATAATTCACATTAAATTGCTGCTTCTCTTCAAGCAGTTACAGATTAGAATTGGTGCTAAACTTTCTTGCAGATTTTCATGACAGACTTCTTTTTGACCTGCATTCTGCTCGTCTCCTCTGATAACAGACTCATTTGTTGGCTACAGATTATAATGCTGTCTGTTACTGGTATGATGGTAAATAACATGGGAATGCAAAGCCCATGTGTCTGTCCTTTTCAGACACCTTGGAAGAAAAAAAATAATTTATATATTTATGTTTTCAATAAATATATTTCTGCTTCATTAAACTTTACATAAAATAATTTCTTTTGGGTCTTTTCAACCACAGTTTTTTTCACAGAAGCAATACATTTGACTACACAGAATTTAGTGCAAGGATCACATAAGAACATTTGCAAACTAGAGGAGGCCATTCCTTAGTAGATGATTGATATCAAAACTATGTCAAGTCAGGTCTCAAAGGATCCCAGTGATTCAGCATCAACAACATGACCACTCTCTGTGTGAAGAAGTGTCTCCTTCAACAACATGACTAGGTAACCCATTCCATCCCCTCACCACTCTCTCTGTGAAGAAGAGTCCCCTTCCGACTCTCCTAAATCTCTCAGATTCATTTCCAGCTGTGTACTGGTCCAGGTCTCTGTGCTGCCCTTAAAGTATTGGTTAGGGTTAGGATTTTGAAGACTTCAGTCAAGTTCCCCCTAATTCTTTGTTCCAGACAAACCAGATTCAGTTCTTTCAGCCTATCTTCATAGCTCAGTCCTTTAATCGCTGTGATTAGTCTGGTTCCTCTTCATTGGACTCTCTCCAGGGTCACAATTATTAATGGAATGATGTTCTTTAAAATGTGTGTATGTTATATCCAAAGTTTAACTTTACTATAGAATTCCAGTGCAACCTCACCCCAATACCAAAAGCCAATGGGCTGCAGCTGTCATAGGCACTTCCACATCCATATTACTTTGTTTAAACCTACTTACTTGTCCTTTAGTCTTTCATAATCCCATATTATAATAACGAGAAAGTCTGTGACCAGGGAGGTGATGTATATATCTACATGTGTGATAAATCAACTTACCAGAAAGGGATCCTGTGCATAGAACATACAACATAGCTGTAAAATTTAAAAAAAAACAAAAAACTTTTTAATGTTTAATTCTGTTGTTCTTGTGATTTATTCTAAGTGTATACATTGTGTGTAGGGTATCTGTTCTTATGATTCAACTTCACATTGTGGTCATGAGATATATATACAATAAAGAACACTCTGCACACGTGGTGTAAATGTATAGGAAATATGAGTGTTTACCATAACACTGCTATAGTGAGTTATTTCAAACAAAACTTTTTTAGCTGGCATATAGAGATCAGAACATGTTGTTGGATTAATGTGAAGGTTTAGCACACATGCCCATGGGAAGTGTTTTAAATTTGCTAAGGATCGCTTTGTTTTAGTATACAGGGCCTGTAGAAATTTGACAGAATCGTGATTTTGTCAGTTAATTCAGAATGTCCTTGTGGTCCTCAGATCAAGGAGGTAGCAGGTGTTGCAGTCTCCTGCGTCGCTTCAAATGCAATAAAAAACAAGAGAAAGTAGCTCTTTCAGAGTTGCTATTTTTCAAAAGCTTGCAAATAATAAATTATACTGTCATATGGACGTTTATTTATATGTGGAAAATAACCCACTTAGAAATAATAAACTCTGAATAGTTAGGATGAATAATTTAATATGCAAATAATCATACATCACAGACAAAAGACATACAAGCTTTTAATAAAGTTAAATATATATATTTTGTTTACTTATCTAAATTTGTAATCTTTTTTTTAATAAAACGTTTATTGGTATATATTTATTGGCTGAATATTGGTTGTGATTGCTTTGGTTGAGGAAGTATAAAAGTGGAGGGTAATCCATATAAACTGACTTCTTAAAGGAGCCACAAGGAAGACCATACCACCAGACAGCAGCTGATACAAAGGGGACTGGAGACAGCATTGTGCAAACAGGAGAAGGAATGTGGGATCATAGTGACACAACTGTGTTATTACTGTAAAGGGCTTGTCAAATATAATTGAAACGAATTCAAACAAACTGACACACCAGCAGTGACAGATAATACAACAATATATTCATTTCTGATATGCAATGTCATCTGCTCAAGAGATAAAACAATACTACATGGTACTTTAAGTTGCTGACGCTATACTGCAGTTATTTAAATATTATAATTCTAAAGCCAAGTCCCATTTTTTAAAAATTGTTTCCAGATTGAAGCTGACGTAACAAAACTCAAGTCTGACTTGTTAGCAAGTTAAGTACACCAGTGGTCCTTTAGTAGCAGGTGAGTAGTACTGAGGTTGGATATAGTTGACTAATACTGTAGGGTGTAACTATCCACTGCTTCATTTTACTGCCTTTGTGTTTCTGGGGGTTTAAGTACAACATGAAGTAACTAGTTGGGAGTCTGCTCCTCTAACAGCTGGGAGAATGACATGTGTTTCAATTTCTGATTCGCTATGCAGGGAACAAATGTCCAGAGCTGTGTTTGAGGGTGTCCTGCAGTTACAGTTTAACTAGGGCTTTTACAGTCAGCTGGGATTAGAGTGGGGAAGACACAACAACTGCAGTAAGGAGGAGCTAACCTTGTGCATATGCAGGAACGCTGACTTTCCACATAAATATATGTGTGTGGACTCCGCCCTCAGACAGCTGCAGCCATGGCGAACACGCAAGGACTCCATGAGACAGTCTAACACGCAAGGACTCCGTGAGACAGGCAAACACGCAAGGACTCCATGAGACAGGCGAACACACAAGGACTCCATGAGACAGGCGAACACGCAAGGACTCCATGAGACAGGCGAACATGCAAGGACTCCATGAGACAGGCAAACACGCAAGGACTGCATGAGACATGCGAACATGCAAGGACTGCATGAGACAGGCAAACACGCAAGGACTGCATGAGACAGGCAAACACGCAAGGACCATGAGACAGGCGAACACACAAGGACTCCATGAGACAGGCGAACACACAAGGACTCCATGAGACAGGCGAACACACAAGGACTCCATGAGACAGGCGAACATGCAAGGACTCCATGAGACAGGCAAACACGCAAGGACTGCATGAGACATGCGAACATGCAAGGACTGCATGAGACAGGCGAACACGCAAGGACTCCATGAGACAGGCAAACACGCAAGGACTCCATGAGACAGGCGAACACACAAGGACTGCATGAGACAGGCGAACATGCAAGGACTGCATGGGACAGGCGAACACGCAAGGACTGCATGAGACAGGAGAACATGCAAGGACTGCATGAGACAGGCAAACATGCAAGGACTCCATGAGATAGGCGAACATGCAAGGACTCCATGAGACAGGCAAACACGAAAGGACTTGCTTCAGTGTTACTGCCAGCATATGTCCAGTTTCGAGACGATGTTCTACTGCAATCTCAGAACTAACAAGACCACTCCACCCTTGTGACCCGATAGTGATCCTGCTGGACATGCAGGAACCACTTCAATCGCACTGCAATGAAGAAAGAATTTGGCTGCCTGGAGGAGTGCAAGTCTGCAACCTGGTTTGTTGGCAAGTAAGGTTGCCAATAACAATACTTTTGAAAAAAATTGAAAGAAAACATGCTTCCATTCCATAGTAGTGGTCTGCACCTTTCCAAAACAGAGCTAAGTTGCTTTGTCAGTCTTGTTTTAGGTAAGAGAATCTAACTGAAAAAGGAAAAAAATGCCTACCCACAGAAACTGGTTTACTGTTGCTTCTCTGTCCCGACAATACTTCCTATGAAACAGTCCTTTATGATTCCATCTCTGGATTATGGAACTGCACGTTACAGTTAACAGCACTGGAAACATATTTTTGTTTTGCAAAAACATATGAACTGGATTAGTAAAAATATCTCTTGCAAAAGATCAGTTTTATTTTAAAGCTTTACTTTCTGGAGAAATGCATCCACTTACGGTTTCACTAGAGGAGAAGCTCTTACAGTGTAGAATTTTAGTTCAATGCATACAATGTCTGAAATATGACTTCCACAGCCTTATAAAAGTTTACAATGGTAATGCTTTCCCCATGGCTATACTATGCATTTACCATTGATTACCATGGTTTGCCATGTTTTGTAATATGCTTTGTCATACACCTCTCGGCTTTATAATGCTTACCTCTGCTTCTCCATGGTTTTACAATGCTTTATTACACTTTGCTATGCTTTTACTATGGTAAATGTGTATAAGGGAGAAAATTTTCATTATATTTGAGTTTCCCAGAGTATTTTGGTGACTTTCCCCCATAATAGCCTAGCCTGTATAGGAACTGTTCAAATTAGCCTTTACTTACTTTACAGATGGCTTTTATGTAAAGAAGTAGGGTCATCCCATTTATTTATAAATTTCCAGCTCTTAAGCTACCTTCATGTTCATACAAGCACCCCAGAGGGTTTAATAAAGTATTGATGGCGTGACTAAACGAATGCAGGCAAAATCAAAGAAACCCATCCCTGAATCTGTACCCCTGATCTCCTGAGGAATTGGATTCCTACTGTGTGGGGCATTCCGGTTCAAAGCACTGGCTCAAGCTGGTTTCTCGCTGCTGTGTTCCATGTTTCCCAGTGGCTCTTGCAAGCCTTTACTTCCTTTTGGCTTGCTCCCCGCTATCCAGCACCTTTAAAAGGACAGTTCTAGTGAAGCTGGGTATGGAATCCTTGTCCATCTCCAGTAAACCCCATCCCAGAAAGAGTACTTGCAATATACATTATAGCTGCTGAAAATGAAGTTTGTAAACTAGCGAAGTGTTAAAAGCACAGTGCAAGCATGGTAAAGCATAGGGAAGCCTTGTAAAGACTAGAGATGTATGGGGAAGCATATTAAGAACATGGCAAACAAGGGTAAACTATGGTAAATACAGTATAGCCATGGTAAAAGCTTAGGAAAATGTGCATATTTACAGTGGTGCATGTTTAAGGGTAAACAAACAGGGACTAAACGTATCAAAGGGTAAGCTGGGCGCCTCAGGAAGCTTCACCATTAACAATCCTCATTTCATTGTGAGAGGAATCTTCAAGCAGAGGCATTATACCAGCTTGGGTATCCAACACCAGGGCCTCCCCTGATGGGTCAGGAGCGCCATGGCCAGGCTGGCTCCTATTCCTAAGTCGCTGAAAGCCATTGCTTTATTCTGCATTGAAAGTCCTGACTCAGGGGATCAGATTAGAATGACCCAGGACACTGTGAATTAAATCTAAAAGACACAGCCAAATTAACACAACAAAGGAATCAGGACAATAGCACTATGAACTGTCTCAGTGCTCCTCACAACACCCAGGCTCTCGAGATGAAACCGTCACCTGCTCAGACTGACCTGCCCAAAGAAAAAGGTTGTGTCGCATGCCGGCTGCCCAGACTGGCGTCCTGCACATGAGAGCAGGCCAATCTTTAAATGGGAACTG
The DNA here is from genome assembly GCA_030684275.1 of Acipenser oxyrinchus oxyrinchus. Lineage (NCBI taxonomy): Eukaryota > Metazoa > Chordata > Actinopteri > Acipenseriformes > Acipenseridae > Acipenser > Acipenser oxyrinchus. Next base: position 25,402,245 of record CM060259.1, read on the forward strand.
TGGTGCCTTAATAAAATCATCTTAGCTGACTTGACTGCCCTCAGGGGAACTCCAAAACCAACTAAATTATCTTTCCAGCTGGGAAAAGCGTTTTTGGATGATAATACTGCACAACTTCTCCAGATTGAGTCTTGTGAGGTAAAGCAAAGGGACATAAACAGAGAGGTCTGGTAAAACATTTTTATAATGGTAAGTCAATCCAAACATTCAGAACTGAAACACTCAAACTCTTTTCTGCCAGATAACAGTTTGGATCCACAGTATTGAAATATTTGAAGATTTATTTGAAACTCCAAAAGTGTTTTCATGTTGGGCTTTTTTTCAAAAAATCTCTTTTAAAGTCTAGTTAAAACCTATTTTGTTGCACTATGTGCTGTGTGCTGGGAGCCAAGATCTGTAATTTTACAGAGATTGTAGTGTAAAAAGTGTATTAAGTATTTATACACCTGTTTGTTGGTGCATTGATTGCAGACTGTTCTTTTTGATAATGTTGAATATTGGCAGGTTGTAGGTACTCCACACATCCCTTTCACTCTCTATGGTTGCACTGCAGGTGAATGATCAGAATGATCTGCCGTTTATGTAACTAAGTTTTCAAATTTGCTTAATTTGGCACCTTGATGAATAAAAACTGCCTCTGGCTGTGATTCAAATGATTTGGAAACACAGAACATAGAGGAGTTCCTGAAAAACTGTGGTAGAAATGCAGATGCTGTGAAATCCTTGTGTTGTTAACCTTCCAAAGGAATTACAACACCACTCTGAACCGTCTCCATGCTCCTCACAACACTGCAAGAATCAGGACACCACTCTGAACCATCTCCATGCTCCTCACAACACTGCAAGAATCAGGACACCACTCTGAACCATCTCCATGCTCCTCACAACACTGCAAGAATGAGGACACCACTCTGAACCATCTCCATGCTCCTCACAACACTGCAAGAATCAGGACACCACTCTGAGCCGTCTCCATGCTCCTCACAACACTGCAAGAATCAGGACACCACTCTGAACCATCTCCATGCTCCTCACAACACTGCAAGAATGAGGACACCACTCTGAATCATCTCCATGCTCCTCACAACACTGCAAGAATGAGGACACCACTCTGAACCATCTCCATGCTCCTCACAACACTGCAAGAATCAGGACACCACTCTGAACCATCTCCATGCTCCTCACAACACTGCAAGAATGAGGACACCACTCTGAACCATCTCCATGCTCCTCACAACACTGCAAGAATGAGGACACCACTCTGAACCATCTCCATGCTCCTCACAACACTGCAAGAATCAGGACACCACTCTGAACCATCTCCATGCTCCTCACAACACTGCAAGAATGAGGACACCACTGTGAACCATCTCCATGCTCCTCACAACACTGCAAGAATCAGGACACCACTCTGAACCATCTCCATGCTCCTCACAACACTGCAAGAATGAGGACACCACTCTGAACCATCTCCATGCTCCTCACAACACTGCAAGAATCAGGACACCACCCTGAATTGTCTCCATGCTCCTCACACTGCAAGAATGAGGACACCACTCTTTGCTTAAAGAGTTTTAATGCATTAACATGTATGTTCTTGTCCACTCCACCCACAGCCATTGATATATTAAATACTGAATTCTGACCTAAGCTGATCATCATATCAGTGTAAATTATCTTTATTACATGAGAGTAGCTGTAGCTGACATACAGTATTGTTCCCGTTTTTGTGCTACAACAAGAATAAACAGGCACTTGCTGTATCAATGCATTTAAGCCATGCTAATCCCCAAACTAAAGTTGTAACCTTCTGTATAGAAACCATTTAAAGGATTTGCTTTAAAAACCTCCGATCAGACTTGCCCTTGCTGAATGTGTTCGGACTCAGGCTGGTACCACCATGTATGTAGTGGCTTTGTAGCTGTAGGTGTCACACTCCATTGATGACACATTAACATCCTGGAATAAGCTATCTTCCACAATGCTTTGTTTGTTCTTTTCATCCTGAAAGCAGCTTTCTGTTGCTTACACAATTCTTTGAAATCTTACATGTGGGTGCTTTGTACACATTTCTTTCATGTTCATTTTTTCTGACTCGCTGATTCCCATTCAGTTACCTGGCTTGTACCTCGCTGACCCCCTGACCTCTCTGAAGGGGCTACACACAAAAGGCTGACGAGATGAATGCGTTTCGGATGGACCTCAAGCTAATATTGACTCCCTGTATTCAAACTGAAACTGATGTCATGTTTTATGCACCTTCAAGTAATTGTAGCTAACAAAACTATTCCATTAATCGTAGCCATTTTGCACTTCCACTGGCTATTTAGGAATGAAATATGCAGTTTTGAAAGAAACACATTTTCATTTTTAAACATCTGGTTCTAGACTAGGCTAAAGAGATCTGTTTGCAAGTCTTGTCGTTCAGGTATGCTGCTTGCTTGGTCACTTTACTAAGTTAACTACAATTACTTTAAATAGCTATTGGGTACATGTATGAACTTTCACATGTATCAACTATTCTTCGTGTTTTTTTAAAGAATCACTAGTAAATCATTTTTTCAGTCATGAAACCCTGGTATCTTTTTGCTGTGGCCTCAGACGCACGTGTGCAACACTCTGCACTGCTGGGATGCAGGACACATCACATTGGTTCCATGTGGTATTTCTTACAGATCCACTTGGGGCAGAGTGTTGCAGGGGGACTACAGTGAAGACATGTTTTAGAGCTCTACTGAGGTGCTTTATACTACATTTTAAAAAGTCAACAGGGTGTGATAACTGAAACAGAAACATTATATTCCAATGGGCTTTTTAAAGAACGTGGCAATCGAAGAATATCCTCATGAATGATTCGTTTTACTCTATATTATCACACCAAAAAGTTTGAACAGTATTAGCAGTTTAGTTCACTCTATTGCGTGATCCATGCATTAAAATCTAGGGTAAACTTATTTTAGATTTTATTGTAAAATTAAGTGATTATGGGACAAGGATGCATGATGTTACATTTTAATGTATTTTTACTGTATATTTTTTAGTAATCAAAGCATGCAGAAGTTGACACATATCTTTAATTAAACAGAACACAATTGTTGTGGTACACGTTGGCAAGGCAGTAAAAATATATACAGTACACCACTTGGTGGTGATGGGCACCAGTAAACAGAAATAACATTAATTTGCACAGGTTTGTTTAATTGGTATTGAAATAAAAACAACTACACTTGGCAAAAAGGCCACCACCCACCAATTAGCTAGGGTGGAAAGTCTCAACAACAACAACAACAAAGAAAATCGCCCATACTAAAAACAAATTATAAAAATCCCAGTAAAAAAGCTCATTCTTTAGAAACATTAAAATACTGTCCGGATAAGACAGGGTTAAAACTAGCATAAAAGGAGTGCTGAACGTCAATGGGAATAAAATGGCTGTAAGTGCACACTACAAGCGCCACTTCCTTTTGTAAGTGTGGACCTTCTCCTTGTCCAGAGTAGTTCCGGTGCTTCTGTGTCTCCAGCCAAATCCAAGTCCAAAAGGATTTCCCACGCTGCTTCCTCTTGCTGTCTGCTGCGGCTGCAGCTGTGGATGCGGATGCGGCTAGTCCTGTTCCACAGTCTCTTCCTGTTCCACTATCTCTTCCAGTTCCTTCCTTGTCAGTCTCCCGGTTGCTTCTCTTGTGCTGCTGCGGTATGCCTGCTTATAAAGTGGGTTAGCTCCTCCCCTCAACCCTCCCCACCAATGCACAGTCCGTTCACTAAATGAGATCTTTGGAGGTATGACATAGGCCCGGTTTTTGGGATGGAACCGCATAACAGTCTCACGTTTTGATTGGTCCATGTCTGTCACATGAATATGTCATCACACGAGTGGAAAAGCTTGCAGGCATTTTTAACATTGTGATCAGAGAGAGAGAGAGAGAGAGAGATCTGCTTTCCACAACCTTACCATTAAAATATAATGTGGTATTACGCTGTACTGATATAACAAACTATGGGCGATTACTTTATATGAATTATCATGTTATGCACGAATGTAAGAATTGGCTTTCTGTGGTGGTGTACTTTTTTCTTTCAAGTAGCATATATCTATAATTGTTTTTGCGATATATTTTAATATAAAATGTATAAACTATTGCAGTTTTGTTAGAGGATACATTAGTTTATCTCTAATGTAATCACAGTTTTACATATAGACTGCCCCTGTTTTCATTTACGTCCCAAATTCTGGGCCGCTTTGCTTTTCAGATAACGTCCCAAATTCTGGGCCGCTTTGCATTTTCGAATTCAGCCCAGTTTTGGGGACTCAGCTGACAGCCGAGTTTCTAAGTCATCCATGCACAGTTTACCATAAACTGGATCGTGAATTCATTTGAGAGTAACCCTTAGTACATGAATCAAAGTTAATGTATTTTTTACTCTCCCCAGAAATCTTTTTTTTTAATGAAAAAACAGAAATAAAATGTAAATGTTAAAAAAAACGTATTTCTTATTACATGAAGAAACTACATTGCACTGAAATAGATACATGAAAATTAATTAAAGCAGTCGTTTTCCTTTATTAAAGGCTAATATTAAAACACATTTTTGGGAAGGAACATGGTATTCTGAAAAAAGGACATCTCATTTTCTTATGTAAAGTCCATCAGATTCTTTTTGGACAGAATTGAGACTGCAACTGTGAGTAGATGAAGGCCGTTTATTTTGACAATAATTAAATAATCACAAAATAAAATCATAAAGTGACGGAAAGGAGATAATAAATGATTGTAGTGTACCACCATGCAACCCCGGCACGCACACACCACCATGCAACCCCTGCACGCATACACCCACCATGCAACCCCTGCATGCACACACCACCATGCAACCCCTACATGCACACACCAATATGCAACCCCTGCATGCACACCACCATGCAACCCCTGCATGCACACACCACCATGCAACCCCGGCACGCACACACCACCAAGCAACCCCTGCACGCACACACCCACCGTAGCAATTCTTTGCAAAATATATTTTCGGGTATTCAGCCCCATTCATGTCTTTGGCAGTGTTAAAAAACACATTTTCAGTCATATCTCTCGAACCAGAGCACCTACAACCACCGTTCGAAGGGTTCTAGACCAGCCTGAATGTAACATGCCCAGTTTCAGAGCAATTCTTTACAAAAAATATTTTCAGGGCGTTCAGGGTGTTCAGCCTCACTCATGTCTATGGCAGGGTTGAAAAACACATTTCAGGCATATCTCTTGAACCCGAGCACGTAGAACCTCCATTCAAAGTGATATAGACTCAGGGAGCACCCCAAACCACCCCTAAAACGGTGTGGTGGTTCACCCAAAACTCATGTCATGACGAAAAATTCACTTTGCCAAGCCGTCCTGGCATCTGAACCATGAAAATGGTGACTCCTTGATGGGCCCCATGGGGCCCCAAAAAAAAATCAAGTTCCTAACCCCACAGAACCCGAGATACGCCCTGTCAAAAATGTCCAAAACTACCCTTTTCGGGTCATATCTCCATGACCCTGGGGCCTAGAAACCGGGTTGAACTTCCTAGGGTCATGTCTGGGGGCCCTCTTTCACAGGGAGCCACCCGTTTTCAAATGCTACATTTTCAACAAATTTACACATTTTCAGCATGATGGCATGTCAAGGTTGCATTTCCAATAGCTTTTGAGCTCCAGGTTGGCAAAAAAAGTCTAAACTGGTGTCCTTTCTAGCTGGGGACACGTCGCTTGGAGGGATCGACAGGGGCCCCGAGGTGGACCTCCGTACCGATTTTCAAGTCTCAGGGACCCCTGGAACCCGAGATATAGCACCCTGAAAAATGTCTATGGGAAATCCCATTATAAAACCCCTTTGGGGCAACGCCCACCATCTGGCGGTGGGGTGGCGTATGAACCCGTGGCCGATGTCTTTCTTTAGCTAAGACTCTTGTGCACGCAAAGAGTGCCCTTCTGAGTTCGTTGGCCCAGGGGTCGTGGTGATTACGGGTATGATAAGAGACCACCCCCTTCCCTATGGCAAATCCCATTATAAAAACACCATCGGGGTCGTGGGTTGTACGAACTCAAAGGAACCCATTTTCTTTAGCTGAGACTGTTGTGCATCTAAAGAGAGTACTAGCGAGTTTGTTGGCCCAGGATTTGTGGACTCATGGGGTACGGCAGGAGGACCCCCCCCCCCCCGACCGCGATTTCCTGCAGCAAAATAAATACAAAAATGTCCATTATATATAAGACCTGAAATGTGCACATTTTGTAGTGTATTTATGCAACAGAAGCACCAATTTAAGTCCATTCCAAGTGTTTTGTGATCACAGTATCAGCTTGAGTGTATCGGAGCATAGTTTTGCACCAAAAGCGAGCAGAGGCTAAAAAAGCACTATATACCCTATTCTTTAAAATATCACTTTGCAGTGCAAATTTGAGGAACGCAACCACTTAGCAACTTGCAAATTGGTACTGCAATTTAAAGGCCTGTAGTGTCAGACTGGTAGTCCCTAACTGATTCAAGTGTTTTTGGAATGATTCCTGCAAAGACTGATTTATAAGAAAAAGAGAGATTGACAAACAGCATTTTGCTTTATATGCAGAAACGGGCAACTACAAGAGGGTGTCAAACAAGCTGTGAATGTCCTAGGAGGCTACAGAGTACCTCTGGGTATGAATCCAGATGCTCGCAGTACCTGTTCTTAGATGTCCGAAACCACTGTATCGCTGTATAACTGTATACCCTATAAATATCACTTTTATTGTGTATTTGAGGAACACAACCAATTACAAACTTCATTTGAATTGCTGTGCTATCAGAATATCAGTGTATAACTTTGCTGGGTATTGCAGTGTATGCTGGGTATCAAAAGGCCTTCACTTTTACAAAAGGCTGTCAAAATTTAAAAAAGGCTGTCAAAGTTACAAAAAATTAGGTGTGCTCCTAACCCAATACTTGTCTTTTTAATTCTGTGCATCCAAATACTTGTAGTTAAAAGTTTTAAGAATTAAGCCTACTGTTTGTTGTTCTGTCCTAAACCAGCAGTTTGTCACCCAAATTTATTAAATAAACAGGGGGGGGGGGTCTTCAGATTATTCTCCATTTTATTGTAACTGAGGTACCGTTCAGTTGAGCGAAAATTGTAAAAGGGTACTCGAGCTGAAACCTCCAATAGAAGGGGTAGTTTCAAAAAAAGGTTGAAAACCCCTGACCTACGGTATAAACTATCAGGAATAGTTTAGCAGGAGGCTGTGTGGTCCATTGGTTAAAGAAACAGGTTTGTAACCAGGAGGTCCCCGGTTCAAATCCCACCTCAGCCACTGACTCATTGTGTGACCCTGAGCAAGTCACTTCACCTCCTTGTGCTCTGTCGTTCGGGTGAGACGTAATTGTAAGTGACTCTGCAGCTGATGCATAGTTCACACACACTAGTCTCTGTAAGTCGCCTTGGATAAAGGCGTCTGCTAAATAAACAAATAATAGATAAGGGAAATGTTGAATAATACAATAGGATTTATTTGAAGTTGTTGAAGGGCACCGGTCTCTTAAACCCAGAAGTTCTGATAAACCCCTACGCCTCACTATATATTGATGGACATTACATAAGCAAATGAGATGTCCTTTTTTTTTTTTTTTTTTTTTGGTATACCATGTTCCTAAATGTTTTCTGGGGAGAGTAAAAAATACATTAACTTTGATTCATGTACTAAGGGTTACTCTCAAATAAATTCACAATCTAGTTTATGGGAAACATAATGCATGGATGACTTAGAAACTCGGCTGTCAGCTGAGTCCCCAAAACTGGGCTGAATTCGAAAATGCAAAGCGGCCCAGAATTTGGGACGTTATCTGAAAAGCAAAGCGGCCCAGAATTTGCGACGTAAATGAAAACAGGGGCAGTCTATATGTAAAACTGTGATTACATTAGAGATAAACTAATGTATCCTCTAACAAAACTGCAATAGTTTATACATTTTATATTAAAATATATCGCAAAACCGATTATAGATATATGCTACTTGAAAGAAAAAAGTACACCACCACAGAAAGCCAATTCTTACATTCGTGCATAACATGATAATTCATATAAAGTAATCGCCCATAGTTTGTTATATCAGTACAGCGTAATACCACATTATATTTTAATGGTAAGGTTGTGGAAAGCAGATCTCTCTCTCTCTCTCTCTGATCACAATGTTAAAAATGCCTGCAAGCTTTTCCACTCGTGTGATGACATATTCTTGTGACAGACATGGACCAATCAAAACGCGAGACTGTTATGCGGTTCCATCCCAAAAACCAGGCCTGTGTCATACCTCGATCTTTGTGCCTGACCCTATCGCAGCATTTCACCTTGCCTACCCAAACAACTACAGTTCCCAGCAGCCTTTACTCCCAGCAATTCTTTACTTCCTATGGTCCCCTTCTCACAGCCCCATGCTCCATACACAAACAATTTCTGCCATGTGCTCCGTGTCAAACGAAAAAGGTGAGTTCTACTAAAAATATATATTTATAAACGTGCTCAAAAGTAAATAAAGAAATCATATAAAGAGTGCAAAACAAGTAAACACACACACACATACTTATTTACAATGTGACAAAAATAATAATAGTGTTTAAGTGGGGCTTTACAAGGGGGCCAATGTCACCACGTGACACAATGACTGGGTTCCTTTCCAGGTAAACCAGAGGGCTGTATAGTCGGGGTACAGTTTTGTAAATCAATTTGGCAATGGTTGTTTAAAATGTTACATTTTAAGCACAAATCGTTGACTTGACTTTTAAATTGCACTCAAAGGGCTGTGCAGACTTCTGATTTTTATTTGAATTATTTTCTTTATGGTTTCAATCTCTAATCAGCAGTAACTGTAAATAGTTTTAAGTAGATATATCATACATTTTGTGAGGCGTGTCTGGATCTTTGCTCAGAACTCTAAGCTGCACCAGCTACATGCTGCTCAGACAGGAAGCACAGTTTCCACACGCTGCTCAGACAGGAAGCACAGTTTCCACATGCTGCTCAGACAGGAAGCACAGTTTCCACATGTTGCTCAGACAGGAAGCACAGTTTTCACAAGCTGCTCAGACAGGAAGTGCAGGCCTCTTCACAAGCTGCTCAGACAGGAAGTGCAGGCCTCTTCACAAGCTGCTCAGACAGGAAGCACAGGCTTCTTCATAAGTGTAGCTAACTCAATTTCCTCATTTTCCATTTTCTCCCACATTTTACTCTAAATCATACACATCAAATCATATTGCAGCAGCAGGGAGGAAACAATATGACTGGATATGACATACAGTATGTCAATAAACTGAGATAAGGTCATGTGCACAAAGGTCAGCAGCCGCTAAAGACAGAGAGAAAAATAAAACAACACACTACAGGCACGAGAGCGAATGCCCTAGAGCTGTGAAGAATTTCCAAGGATAAATATCAGGATTTTCTTCCTATGCATCAGGAAGCGGGACATTTCCTTGGAAATTGGGACTATCCCAATCACATAGGGACTGTTGGCATGTATGTTTGCCATGATGTAATGAATCTCTTCCTGGCGGCCGATGAGTTAATATATAATCAGTATGATCTGTACTTACCTCTCCACCTCAAAGCTGGCTCTTCAGTTCCAGCCCTTGCCTTGCCATTCAATTCAATGGGTGTCAATTCCAATTCATTACACATGTTAAAAAGTATTTTCTAAAAACCCCTAATTTGTTTACTCTTCAACCATGTTCAATCATTGCTAGACCTTGCTTGGTAAATGGAATCCCATTCAAACTATTGTCATTGTTGTACATTACAGCCAGTTACAGTTACACAGTTACCACAAGTGGGACCAGAGCCAGCTGGGAGCCATGGACTCAGCTACAGAACACCGTTAACACCAGCAACACAGCATGGTTATTCAAGGTTCATTAGGGATGCACATGACATTCTCTGGTCAATGAACATTTCTATTAGTCCAATATGCTGTGGCTGTCCTTTGGCTCCTACACCAATCAGCTTAGTGTTAAAAAATGTTAACAGTTCATAGCACCATAGCACTAGAACTCCATATTTAGCTATTGCATTGGCAACACATGTTCATTGTACTAGTAAGTACTTTACTACAAATAGCATCTAAATCTACTTACTAGTGCCCCATTGCATGTTTTCAATGCTTGTACCCTGGTATAGTGCAGCACTTTTATAAGGTTGTCGGTCTGGGAAGAGCCCTCTCATGAAGCCTCTTTTATAAGGGGGTCTGGGAAGAGCCCTCTTATGAAGTCTCTTTTATAAGGGGGTCTGGGAAGAGCCCTCTCATAAGTCTCTTTTATAAGGGGGCCTGGGAAGAGCCCTCTCATGAAGTCTCTTTTATAAGGGGGTCTGGGAAGAGCCCTCTCATGAAGCCTCTTTTATAAGGGGGTCTGGGAAGAGCCCTCTCATGAAGTCTCTTTTATAAGGGGGTCTGGGAAGAGCCCTCTCATGAAGTCTCTTTTATAAGGGGGTCTGGGAAGAGCCCTTTCATGAAGTCTCTTTTATAAGGGGGTCTGGGAAGAGCCCTCTCATGAAGCCTCTTTTATAAGGGGGTCTGGGAAGAGCCCTCTCATGAAGTCTCTTTTATAAGGGGGTCTGGGAAGAGCCCTCTCATGAAGTCTCTTTTATAAGGGGGTCTGGGAAGAGCCCTCTCATGAAGCCTCTTTTATAAGGGGGTCTGGGAAGAGCCCTCTCATGAAGTCTCTTTTATAAGGGGGTCTGGGAAGAGCCCTCTCATGAAGTCTCTTTTATAAGGGGGTCTGGGAAGAGCCCTTTCATGAAGTCTCTTCTGCTTTTGTCCATTTAAAGCGTCACTGTTTTCTTGTTTAACAACAAAGACAATGAGACAAAGCTTCAACAATGAAGGGGGCGGATTGTGATGGTCACAAGAGAATCCCAATAACCAAGCATCAATAGCCAGGAGAGCATTGATCCGTTTGATATTGTGCATGTGGAGGCACCATTCTTGTGGAGTCACCTCCATCCCCTCTGTGACACCTGCCAAGCTTTTGGTCCAGTACCTTTTTGTAAAGGAAAGGGGGTTCATGTTTTTGGTAAGAGGCAATTTAGATGCACACTAGGAGCCTTAATGGTAATGCTTTTGAATTAAAAACAGATGAAAAGCTGATATTAATGTATTTAATCTATTAATACAGAAGCTCTTGTTGTTGACATGTTTGCTTTGTCATTGACACCCTGGGATCCGCACTCTCAGTGAAATTCTAAATGTTGTTTCTGCTAATAGGTTCCAGTGGGGACGTGACTTATGCATCAAGATACTGATCATATGCACATTTAACTCATTTATTTAATTGATGTTGATAGATTATATAAAGTCTGATATTCATTAACTCTTCTGGACTGCTTTGTTAATGTCAAACAGTATTTTATTCATAAAGACAAAGTATATTTTTTTGTCCGCTTGTGAATTTTTCATTTTTAAATATATATTATACAATAATAAGTTTAAAAAAGATTCCATCACAGTGTAAGCATTTAACCCATACAGAGTCATTGTTGTAATGAATATATTTTCTTTTAATTAGTACATAAGAAAGTTTACAAACGAGAGGAGGCCATTAAACCCATCAATCCTCTTCTGCTTCCTAGTAGCTGATTGATCTCAGAACTTTGTCAAGTTGGGTCTTCAATTGTGTCCCCCCTAATTCTTATTTGATCTGGGCTAAATATATCAGTTCTGTATTGGTGTGTATTATTTGGCCCTGCTTTGGATTCTAAATGGCATTTAACATGACCACTTGGATCCCAATAAGACTATCATATTGAGCTACTTAAAACTAAGGCGGCATGCAGTTCCGCAATAAATAATACTGCTGTATACCTTGGCAATAGAATAGTCAAGGTGTGATAATTCACAGCAAAACTCAATGTAATGCATTGCAACCATGGGAAAAGCATCACAAATAATACAAAAATAATCCCCATGCAAAAGTACCATGCTAACCCTTAAATCTGGCGCTCATTAGTGCATTCGTCTTGTCATGTGACTGGGTGTTCCTGCTGTCTACCATCAACTCTCTAACAACAGCCAATTAAGATTTTTTAGACTTGTTTAAAGTATCTGATAAACAAATCAAAGCCCTTTGAGTCCAGGAAATGGAAAGCATCTTGTTTGTGAATGGTGTCCTCACTGGCCAATGCACACAGACATGGGGCTCCATGCTTCACAAAGAAAACATTAAATAAGGGCAGCATGAAACAGAGGCAGTGTTTGGAGTCTGTGTTTAGAGGCAGTGTTTGGAGTCTGTGTTTAGAGGCAGTGTTTGGAGTCTGTGTTTAGAGGCAGTGTTTGGAGTCTGTGTTTAGAGACAGTGTTTGGAGTCTGTGTTAGAGGCAGTGCTTGGAGTCTGTGTTTAGAGACAGTGTTTGGAGTCTGTGTTTAGAGGCAGTGTTTGGAGTCTGTGTTTAGAGGCAGTGTTTGGAGTCTGTGTTTAGAGGCAGTGTTTGGAGTCTGTGTTTAGTTCAGTTCATTTAGGATGTTAAAATGCTGATGTTCTGAGGGCCCTGATAAGCATCAACAGCTTTTATAAAACCCTTATACAAGTTTACCATGGTATTATTACACAGTATTTTTGCAGTTTTCCCATGTTTTCCCATGATTGTACTCTGCATTTACCATAGTTTTCCTTGATTTGCCATGTTTACTAATATTCTTTACCATACCTTACTATTCATTACAATACTTACCTATGGTTTTACTGTGCTTTATTATCCTTTGCTGTGCTTTTACTGTACAACACTTTTTATAAGGGTGCCTACACCTTTCTGAAGCCCACCTGTCAATGTTGTTGTATCTCCCAAAGTGATCAAAGAAATCCGACCTTTCCTGGCAATAAGCCCCCCAGTATCTGTTCAAACAGATCACACGACACAAGAGAGAAGCTGTTTGCCTTTGTTTGCCTTCTATTGATTGATTAATCATCTGATCTACAATCAATTAATCGATTAATCACACCTGCTAGTGATAAGAAAATATACTGAAAGACAATTACAACCACAATCACAATCAATATTACAATCACAATCACAACCACAACCTCAATCACAACCACAACCACAACCACAACCACAATCACAACCACAATCACAGTCACAATCACAATCACAACCAAGTCCACAACCACAATCACAACCACAATCACAGTCACAATCACAATCACAACCAAGTCCACAATCACAACCACAACCATAATCACAATCAATATTATGATCACAACCACAACCAACCACAACCACAATCACAATCAATATTACAACCACAACCACAACCACAATCACAATCACAATCACAATCAATATTACATCCACAACCACAACCACAATCACAACCACAACCACAACCACAATCACAATCACAATCAATATTGTTACTGTATTCAATGCAGTTTATGAGTTTCAAAGGGATGTTTGAGTCCCGGTTATCAGTAATTGATTCACCAAGTAGCTAAGAAGATATACTGAGTTAAACACTCTGTTAACCAATGCACTGTCATGGAGGAGAATGCAACTCTGTAAGTACTAGACCACGCACCTCCTAAAAAATACAGAAGTACACTAAAAGCCTGTCTTGTAGTCTTTTCAGGTAGGTCCTTGAGAATTTTCAATGTAGTTATTTTTCTTTATTCTGAATAGGGTGGATCCAAATTTGTATTGCAACCTGGTAATTTAGCCCCTGAATTCAGTAATTAAAATGGGATTTTACACGGCATCTTGAAAAGAGATGACACTATTGGAATCAGTATGCATTATTTGCACTGGATAACAGGGAATTATTTTGCTACATAGTTGTTCGGATCAGTAATCACTACCATGTATGATATGGATGTGAGAGTGGAGTCACTCACAAGCAGATTTATAAGAACCTAAGAACATAAGAAAATGAATGAGAGAAGACTATTTGGCACATCTATGCTCATCCGGTTCCTAGTAGCTGACAGATCTCAATACTTTTGGATCTTAAAGGATCCCAGTGGTTGAGCATCAACAACATGGCTAGGTAACCCATTCCATCCCCTCACCACTCTGTGTGTGAAGAAGTGTCTCCTTCCCTCAGTCCTAAGTCTGAACTTCATTTCCAACTGTGGTCCTGGTTTCTGCACTAAAGTATTGGTTAACGCATTGCTCTAGGCTAAATAAGATTCAGTTCTTTCAGACATCACACGCAGCTAATTCCTTTAAGACCTGGGATTAGCCTGGTTGCTCTTCATTGGCCTCTAAGGCCACAATGTCCCTTTGGTGCTGTGGTGAGCCAGTGCATTATACAACCTCCTTTGATTTTTACTATAGTTTCAAATAATACACAATGCTATAGTTTATACCCAGTAAGGCATTATTACTCTTTGCTTTTTAAGGAAAGGTTGCACAGTTCTTCCGTTCAAATCAAATGAAAGCAACAAACCAATTTCCCTGGAGCACATGTGGTTGATTAGGGTCCTTTAACTGAATGGCATCACTTTAATTCACAGGCGATTGTTGTTAAAATTAGCTTCCAGTTGTCACTGTATGTTATCCCGCTATAAAACAGCCTAGCCTGACTGCACAGCACAAGAATGAGTGTCCTTGTCAAAACAAGTTCACTGGTGGCTTTCAGGAAGCACCTAATTAGCACAACTTCATTAAAACAGCAGTTACGACAGTCAACAGCACTTTTTATGTTTTGAACTTTGGCCTGCAATTATTTTATGAACTGCTCAAGGTAATATACACACATTCTGACAGAATTGTTTGTGAAAAAATAAGAAACAAATGAGCCACAAATGTAGTGGGCCTCACACAGCAATTTGCCTTGGCTCCAGCAATTGTCAAGAACCATCAACGGCTCTTGGGAAATGGCCAACAGATGCCCTTCAAGAAGACATTCCCATCTGACTTGGCCTGAATTATGAAACTATTAATAGTCAAATATTAAATTTTCCAAGGACCCCTTCATTTATAATACTTAATGAAATGGCAGCATGATAAAACAAAATGTATTATAGCTCTCTTCATGAACTTCATTTGGAGATAGTTAGGAGTTTAAATATTACAAGGAAGAAAGAAATGCAGTGTACATAGTAAACGATGTGCTCAGCAGCTCCAGAGCAGGTTAAAGATGTGTAGCGTGTGTGTTTGTGAAACATGTGGTTTCAGATGGATGGAAGTGCAGGTTCCAATCCATTAACATATAAATGACATTCTAGAACATTAGTAAATGTTTTTTAAGGATTCCAAGCTTTTTTTATATATAATGCACAAACAATAAAGTGTTACAAAACTGTATGCTCAGAAATAGAGCACCAGCCATTATCAAACAGGAAATGTCTTTAAAGTGGCAACTAGTTGACTATTTTTACAGAACTGCAGAATTCCTGGTATTTCTATTATTATTTTACCAGGCAGTCACTTGAACTTGTCTTTTACAAGTAATACCAGGACAAATACACATCACACACATCTTCCCGTTCAAAATAGGAAAACCCCAAGGCTGCTATGTGTGTGCAATTAAAGCATGGTGTCCATATAGGTAAACCCCATACTATCATAAGAAGTTTAAACTCTGGTGTAAGGGGGCTCCAGGACAAGGGAGCAACTTAACTAAAAGTTTTTTTTTCTATTTGTACCTTAGGAACTGAACAATTCAGAAATGACAGAGACACTGCTACTATTGGTTAGCAAATCATTGATGGCACCCAGAATGGCTTTGTAGACAGATTCCAGTGCTCCGTTCTATGAGATGGGTTCTGGAATACCTTTTACTAGGGAAGATAGAAGCTGCCCTTTTGTCATGCCTTGAAACCAGATTGGACAGCTTGTTCAAAATAATGCACTGCAAATAAATAGAATTGAAACCAGATTGTACAGCATGTGCAAAATAATGCACTGCAACTCGATTTTCAAAGCCCAACAGGTACAGTGACTACATACAGTGAGTTTTAAATTCTGAAAATATTAATGAAATGATATTCTATGAAAATGTAATTTAACAATGCAACCTATTTAAGTGAGACAGAGCATATTGAACATTTGTGGTAGCAAGAAGCCTTTAACTTAATAGAAGTGAGTGCATCTATTCTGTTGTTAGCTGGTCATTATGGAGCCCATTCATCTTGATGTGAACTTTCTGTGTGTATTTATTTGTATGAGTATTTTTCACTGGGATGAAAACCTGTGTGTTTGTGAAGAAAACAAACTAACTAATCCAGGCCCCACCCCCCACCCTCACTGATTGATTAACCCTCTAATCTGCTCCATTCAGACTTCATTACTTCCTTCAAAGATTGAATCTTATCCTTGTCCCTGCATTTGCCTTGTGCAAAATCAAACAGATAGCCTCTTTTGTTTAAAGTGGACTGAGAAAACAGAGGAAGATAGACGGAAATGAATTTGCTGGATATATAGTTTGTTTTAATTTATGATTTAGTGCTCTGTTTCTTGTTGGCCTTTTTTCCAGCTACTTATTTCAAGGTTTTCCTTTTGGTTTACAGGACAATGAAGTATTAACAAGATTGACCTTGTTCAGGTCATACCAATAGTCAGGCCGTGAAGTTTCAGAACATGGTGGTACATCACAGCCAAATACTCTGTGCTTGATGTGTACCAATAAGCAGTGCTGGGGAGTAACACATTACTGTAATCTGATTACTGTAATCTGATTACTGTAATCTGATTACCTTTTCAGTAAATAGTAACTGTAATGGTTCCCTTTTCTAATTCATAGCATGGAAGTCAGAAAGATCTTCAACAGTAACATGAAACCTGTCACATCGCGCTTCTCACATCATTTTGCTAGACAAGGGCATCGAGGAGGGAGCGAGTGAATCTGATAGCTGGATCTTCAAAGAATAATCCCAGCTGTAGCCTGACCAAACCAAAAAAAAAAATCTCTGTACAAGTGTGCCTCAGAAGTAACTATTTGTAACTGCAGTTATATTTTTTTCAAAGTTAACTAGTTACAATTTTTCTCAAGTAACTTGCAACTGTAACAGATTACATTGTAATCCGCAACACTGCCAAATAAACCCCACAGACAATGCCGGCACCAGCCTTGTGCTCGGGCACAAGAAGCAACTACTACTCAGAATAATTCAAGCATAATTGCAGTGTAATATATTATAGATAACGTAAAATAATAAAGTGAAATAAACTGTGAATCTGTGATTAGGCCTATCCCTTATTTGTTTTAACTAAGTTAAGTCAATAATCCAAAAATTTTGACTTGATTTTTAAAAGAAATACACTTAGGGATGTAAAGTTGGTTGCCTATTGCCGATTGCAGATTGCTTTTTTGTTTACAGACGTTTCAGTGTGTAAGGAGAAATTAATCAATTTAAGATTTGCTGATTGCTTTTCCAGAGGTTTCAGATAACATGGAGAAAATAGATCAGACCCTTTAAGTAGTTGACTATCACACTATACATAGAGAAAATAGAGAAAAACAGCTTTAAGTAGTTTTAGCCACCTCAAGAAAGTTTTAGCTACCCCTAGAAAGTTACTAATCATACAATACAAAAGAGAACAAACAGGAAATCAGCTTTAAGTAGTTTCAGCCACCTCAAAAAGGTTTGTGTGGCTAAAACTACTTCAAGCTATTTCCTGTTAATCTATGTATAGTATGGTTAGTCACTTTCTTGGGGTGGCTAAAACTCCTTAAAACAGATTTTGTATGTATTTTCTCTAAGTATAGTGTAGTTACTCATTTTCCTGAGGTGGCTAAAATTACTAAAAGCAGATTTTCTTTTTTTCTCTATTTATAGTGTGATTAGTCACTTTCCTGAGATGACTACAACTTTTTTTAAGGTGGCTAAAACTGTGTAAAGCTAATTTCATGTAATTGTTCTATGTATAGTGTGATTACTCACTTTCCTGTGGTGGCTATAAAACTACGTAAATGGGTTTGATATATTTCTCTGTTAACTGAAACCTCTGAAAAAGCAATCGGCAAATCTTAAATCGATTCGTCTCTCCTTGTACAGTATCTGTAAATGAAAAAGCAATCAGCAATCGACAGCTAGCCTTTAAACGAAAAAGAAATCTGCAAATCTGAAATTGATTTGTCTCTCCTCGTCCCTCTGAATACAGCTGAATTCCCTTTTCCACTCTGCTTTATATATACGTTTGTTTTCAACTTTTTGTCTTTAACTCTCTTTCACTCGTGCTGTCAAATTCAATGGCCTCCACATTTCATTCCCTCTTACATGAAATAATAAATCTCCGATTTAAAAACAACAGCCACTTAAAAATTTGCAATTTTGGTGAGTGCAAAAACGTTATAATAACTTAATACATATAAGTACTTTCCACTTACTGACCAGTAATCTCTCTCATTTTTACTTCTTCTCTACTACAGATTTTGACTATTTTATTTTGTATGTTTTTTTTCCCCGACACACTACCAAACTCCCAATCTCTTCTCTCAACTCAATAAGTGCTGTCCTCAATTTGCTCATTTACTGAAGTAGAACTTATAATTGAAGTTACTAAGCAACTGTCTGGGGATTGAGCGGGAAAGATTATTATAAGCTGGAGCAGTGCTTTCCCATCTTGCAGTATGCATGTTAATGCATCTGCATGTTAACCCATCTACAGTTATTTCACCGTTTTTGCATCATGATTTCATTTTAATTAATTTATTTTTTAAACAGAGCTCTTATAGATTCGGGGTACTGTAAAATACATCCAAGGCATGGGCCCTTTGGGCCGGTGCCTAGATACGCCCTCTGCGGGGGTCCCCTTGGGCTTGTGGAGAACCTTCCTGGCAGAGGATGAGGCCAGCACGACTGGGCCGCTAAGGTTGGGCAGTGTGCTTCACTTCCCCCCGAGACGGAGATCATTGCAGAGGTGGAGCAGCAGTTGAAGAGGTGGAGAGGCACAGTGGAGGAGGAGGGGAGGATGGTGGAAAACAAAAACACAAATCAGAGAGCAAGTGCATGACTTGGGGTTTAAATAGGGGTTTAGCAGATATTATTGGCAGGATGGAAAGGGGGAGGGTTTCTCCTGCCCCCAAACCACACTCAAGGTTACAATTCACAGGACAGAAGCAAGGGCTAGGTGGAGGAGAATTGATAGTAGGAGAGAAGTGCTTTGCGAGGGGGCATCACACATTGCCTGATGGGATGCATTGCAGGAAGGGAAGCACAATTTGTGAGTTTTTCCTAATGTTTGACTTGCCCTGGATGCATAAAGTACAGTGGCAATGGAGCGAATCAATTGCTGAAAACATAAGGCTATGGCTGTACTAATATCTACAATTTTGGCTAGAATGCAACATGATTGTGAAAACTGCATATGACTGGAGACGTGGGTTTGAAAAACAATTGAAGTGCTTTCAAACGAGTAAATACCAGCTCTGAAGACGACACTGCTATAGGGTATGTCAGCAGAAATGAACAAGAACACCTTTGGTGCAGATTGAGGGCAACCTTACTGCTCAGCGATACATTGATGAAGTCCTTGAGGTAACAGTTTTTCCGTTCCTGCAAGCCGATACGGAAGTGTCGTTTTTCCAGCAGGACAAAGACCACACAGTACTAGTATTACAATTGCACGACTTCAAGAAAACAATGTCGAGGTCTTGCCATGACCAGCTTTTTATCCTGACCTGAGTCCAATAGGGGCCGCTGGGACGAATACTTCCACCTGGTGGAGGCCTCGAGTCGGTGCCCTTTCTGCGAGGAGAGCGGCCATTCCATCCTCAACTGCCGCCGGTCCTGAGAGGAGGAGGGATGACCGGAGGGTAGATGGAAGTAGAGGTCTTCACGGGTCCAAATTAATCAACCCGACCTGACCACAAACCGACAATTATTCACCCGACCCGACCCGACGATGTAAAATTTGTGTTATTAGACCGGATCCAACCGGCCCGAAAAACAGTGGAACGCATTTCCTTTCCTCAGCTTAGTATATGCACCGACTAGATACAGTATTAAAGCAGTGTTTTGGTAACACTTTATATTAAGGCACTGCTTATTAATGTTTTATAAATGTTTTATACCTGCAATATGTTACAGAGTGCTAATAAAGCATTATAGATGGTATAAAGGGGACAGTTTTTAGCCACCTATTCTACTTTGGGATGTTTAAATGTAATTCTGTCTGTGGCTATTGCATGATTATAAACCATCGATAATGCTTTATTAATACTAAAACATACTAAAACATAGTTATTAAGCATATATTATACATTTATAAAACCTTTATAAATAGGGCTTCTGTTTTTTGGGTTTTATTAATTGTATTTTTCGGTGCTTATTTTTTAGCTATTTTCGAGTTTTATGTAAATCGTTTTTTTCAGGGGCTTTTGTTTTTGATATGCTGTATGAAATTAGTGTTTTCGGTTACTTTTCAAAATGCTTGAGCATTTTTTTCTGTCAAAATAATATGTATAGTAGTAACTCGAAAGTACTTACACACTTAAGCTGTACCTTCTTTCCTTTGCTGTCTTCCACAATGAAATCCTTATGGTCACGGACACATTCTTCTGGGTTTTTTGTGCGTAGACATATTTGTACATTTCGCCATAATTCTGTGTAAATCCTCTGTAACTTAACTGTAATACAGCTTGAAATCCCACTAACAAGCCTCCATCCTGTTTGTAATCTCGTTTTAAATCTCACAAGCGGAGTCTCCAATAGAAATGTAAGAATGTGCTGTCATTCAGTAGGGAAATGTATTTATTATTATTTTTGTAATAAGTTTTATTTCTTAATAGGAATAGGGTAAAGTCAATGTGAATTGATTAACCATTTCCACAGTTTTTCTATCCACCAATTTTTTTTTTTTTTTGTATTGGGGTGTTTTATCGGTTTTATTGGTTAAACCCGAAAATCATAAGCCCTATTTATAAAACTTTAATAAGCAGCACCTTAATATAAAGTGTTACCAGTGTTTTTTTTCCAGTCAACCTGGAAATCTGGCTGAACTACAGACAGTGTTTATTCCATCATGAACCTACACAGAGGACTGTAAAATTAAATATATCATATGTTTGTGAAGAAGATATAAAGATAAATACATTATCTGAAAATTAAATGAATGAAAGTACGATCTCGTAAATGCGTGATTTTATTACAAACTTAACACAAGAGCAAATGGAATCGAGATTTGTGTTTTGCAAAACTTGTTTTCTTTCTTTGTCCACAATAACAACAAATGACTCCCACACATTTTTCAGTGAGATTTTGTTCATGGAATTCGTTTTTCTTTCATGTCCTTCATAAACATATCCAGTGCTCCGACTTTTAAGAATGATCTAAAAGAAACACCTTCGATGTGGGTCACGTGTCTGCTGCTGCGCTCTGCAAGCCATGTCATGTGCTACTGGGGGAAGCCAATCCACACAACAGGAATTATAAACAATGATTTTTAATACCAAAGAGAGTCTCTTTAATAGTAATCGACAGTTTGTGTATTACTGAGTAAACAAAATCGGACCCGACCCGTCTCGGGTCCTCGGGTCTGGGTAGACCTGTGAAGACTGCCTGCAGCTCCCACATTCACCACCAGAGGGAGACTATCTGCAGCTTCCACCTCCACCGCCATGGGAGGACTGCATGCCGCTACCACCTCCACCGCTAGAGGGAGAAGTGGAGCTTCCGCTGTCGCCTTATTGGCCGGGGGCGCCCCTCCTGCCGTCACCTCCTGAGGGTCGCCTACGGAGGGGACCGCTCCTGCCCTATCCCGCACCGCCTGGGGTTGTCTGTCCCACACCGCCTGGGGTTGCCTGTCCCGCACCACCTGGGGTTGCCTGTCCCGCACCGCCTAGGGCTGCCGAGCCTAGGACTGCCACGCCTGCAACACCTAGGGCTGCCAAGCCTGCATCGCCTGGGGAGGCTAATTCGCCATCGTCCGGGTATGTCTGCTCACCATCGCCCGGGGATGCTAGCATGCCATCGCCCAGGGATGCCTGCATGACACCGCCCTGGGGATGCCTGCACAACACCACCCGGGGATGCCTGCATGACATGACACCGCCCCCGGGATGTCTGCATGACACCGCCCTGGGGATGCCTGCACAACACCTCCCCGGGGATGCCTGTACGACACCACCCGGGTATGCCTGCATGACACCGTCCTGGGGATGCCTGCACAACACCGCCCGGAGATGCCTGCATGACATGACACCACCCCCGGGATGTCTGCATGACACCGCCCCCGGGATGTCTGCATGACACCGCCCGGGATGCCTGCATGACACCGCCCAGGGATGCCTGCATGACACCGCCGGGGATGCCTGTACAACACCGCCCGGGATGCCTGCATGACATGACACCGCCCGGGATGCCTGCATGACACCGCCCGGGGATGCCTGTACGACACCGCCCGGGGATGCCTGCACGCCACCGCCTGGGGATGCCTGTACAACACCGCCCGGGGATGCCTGCACGCCACCGCCTGGGGATGCCTGCACATCACTGCCCGAGGATGCCTGCGACACCGCCCGGGATGCCTGCATGACACCGCCCCAGGATGCCTGCATGACGCCGCCCGGCGATTCCTACATGATGCTGTCCCGGAATGCCTGCATGACACCGCCCGGGGATGCCTGTACGACACCGCTCCGGGGATGCCTGCACGCCGCCGCCCTGGGGATGCCTGTACGACACCGCCCGAGGATGCCTGCATGCCACTGCCTGGGAATGCCTGGACATCACTGCCCGGGGATGCCTGCACGACACCGCTCTTGTGTATTTATTTATTTATTTATTTATTTATTTATTTATTTATTTTTATAAATTTAGTCGTTGCCAATTATTTTTTATTATTTTTACCCCAATTTGGAAATAGCCAATTATTTTTAGGCTCAGCTCACCGCTACCACCCCTGCGCTGACTTGGGTGGGCGAAGACGAACACACTCTGTCCTCCGAAGTGTGTGCCGTCAGCCGACTGCTTTTTTTCACACTGCGGACTCACCATGCAGCCACCCAAGAGCTACAGCGTCGGAGGACAACGCAGCTCTCGGGCAGCTTACAGGCAAGCCCGCAGGCGCCCATCCAGACTACAGGGGTCGCTGGTGCGCGGTGAGCCGAGGACACCCTGGCCGACCTAACCCTCCCTCCCCGGCGGCGCCAATTGAGTGCCGCCCCCTGGAAGCTCCTGTCCTCGGTCGGCAAAGGAATAGCCTGGACTCGAACTCGTGACGTCCAGACTATAGAGCACATCCTGCACTCCACGTGGAGCGCCTTTACTGAATGCGCCACTCGGGAGCCCCCATGTATATTTATTTTATGTATGATTATGTTTTCATTTGTATTATTATTATTGTTATTATATTATATTGTGTTTGCGTGCGGGCGGACTAAAGCATCCGTCATTATTATGCATTATTTGAGACTGGCGAAAAGCTGGTCTTATAAACTGTAGCTGGCGTGGATGGGGTTAAATACCCATCCCGAGAAAGCCCGTGGGAATGTGGCTGGAGCCTTAATAAGGTCATTTTTAATGGGTAATTAAGGCTCCAGCCACAGTACAAAAGACCCACTCCGGGCTCATTGTTTGGAAGAGCTTAGGAGAAAGAGATCGAAAGGCACTCGTTTTTTAAACATATAATTATAGTTTGTGTTTGCCGTAGCGCCTCAGTTTCGCCCCGTTCTACCTGTGTATTGTTTCATTTCCCTGGTCTGATGTCACCAACACACACCACCTGAGCCATCTTTGTGACAGACTGTCAGAAGATTAGCATGTTCCTATCTCAACAATGTCCGTGCCGATATCTTTTGGAAACTGTTATGTTTGTTCCTTTAATAATGACAAACAGGGCGTAAGTTTATAACCTTTATTAACAAACGTAAACTAGCTAACCGGATACAACTCAGGATTACCATACCGAGCTCAGCTCCCAGGTTAGTAACATATCCATGTACGTCATTACCGCACTGCATACCGGGAACTGGAGTCCTTGTTATTAACACATAACAACACAGAAACAAGACCTGACAGCCCCATATACATCATACTTTTTAACTAATAGATTTAGCTATTATTAGATTTAACTAATAATATTTACAGAATATTTAAACTGCTGCTATAACCATAATTAATGTAGTATCATATAGCATCATAATTACATTATACAAAATCACATTTTTATTTACAATGAAGCAGACTTCTAGGACTCGAGTCTGGGCCTCGCAATTTTTCGTGACTCGGACTAGACTCGGACTCGACCTCGTGTGACTCGGACTCGACTGGGACTCGACCTCGTGTGACTTGGACTCAACTGGGACTCGACCTTGTGTGACTTGGACTCAGACTCGACTGGGACTCGACCTTGTGTGACTCGGACTCGACTGGGACTCGACCTCGTGTGACTCGGACTCGACCTCGTGTGACTTGGACTCGACCTCGTGTGACTCGGACTTGACCTCGTGTGACTGTGACTCGGACTCGACTGGGACTCGACCTCGTGTGACTTGGACTCAGACTCGACTGGGACTCGACCTTGTGTGACTCGGACTCGACCTTGTGTGACTTGGACTCGACCTCGTGTGACTTGGACTCGACCTCGTGTGACTTGGACTTGACCTCGTGTGACTGTGACTCGGACTCGACTGGGACTCAACCTTGTGTGACTCGGACATAGACTTGAACATTCGGGTTCCGTGACTCGGAGATATTGACGACGAGTCCTTTTTTATTCTCTATTGCACAAGTAGTTACTAGGCAACTGTGCACAATAAAAATCCACAAACATTATCCAATCACTGGTTAGCCGTGTTGTCTTTCCAGCAAATCATAGTAAGAATACAAAATTGGAAGCGAGTTAGGTTGTAGCGTAAACACACCCCCACACAAATCCAACCATCGCAGACCAAGTTTATTTTTCTTTTGCATGAAGTTTTATAAGGAATAAATAATGTAAACATCGTAAACAAATAAGTGATTGTCTTTTAATGAGCTTTTCTCTTTACTACTTTAAACCGCATTCTAAGTTTTTTAAGCACTATAACAGGGTTTTAAAAATAAGCAGACGACTGGCGCAATCCACTGGCTAAAATAATATTTGCTACGTTTATTTAAAAATATTAAGATTATTTTCCGGTATTATCATTCACTACATTTCTTGTCCTATTATTGCACTGTAAGATATAATACTATAGATACAATACTAAAAGCTATACATAGTACAGCTACACATGCAACAAAAAAAGCATATTCATATCGTAAAATATGTACCCATAGGTGTTTGTCATTTTGGGAGTTCATGTATAGAGTTTCTTAGAAGTTGCGATGGTGACCAGACGTGTTCGAGTAGTACTGTTGTGTAAAAATGTAGCTTAAAATGAACAGCTGCATTCAAGAAATTTAGAACAGCAAAAGACTAAAATAAAAATACACTTTTAAGGTTTGTGTGTTGGGCATGCGACAGTAACAAAATGCTGTGAAATTTTTTTTATTAAGTTCTGTAATGCAGCAAAAATCTCAATATTTAATCAAAAAGGGAAGTGAAAAGGTTACCGTATCAAGCTAAAAAAAGTTTTATTTGTGAACTCCAATAAACCAAAGGTATCTTTTGCCAGTCAGGTCGTAGAGTGTCTAAATACATTTTTGAGTCAACACAAACAGATTTATTTAGTCTGTTGCATCTTAGTACTCAAAGAAATGAAAGAGGTTATTTACAAACCGTCTCTGGTCACGGGTTATACCAACAGACTGGAAAATTGCAAACGTAATACCGATCCACAAAAAGGGAGACAAAACCGAACCAGGTAACTACAGACCAATAAGCCTGACTTCTATTATATGTAAACTTATGGAAACTATAATAAGATCCAAAATGGAAAATTACCTATATGGTAACAGTATCCTGGGAGAAAGTCAGCATGATTTTAGGAAAGGGAGATTGTGTCTAACTAACCTGCTTGATTTTTTTGAGGATGCAACATCGACAATGGATAATTGCAAAGCATATTACATGGTTTATTTAGATTTCCAGAAAGCTTTTGACAAAGTCCTGCATAAAAGATTAATTCTCAAACTGAACACAGTAGGGATTCAAGGAAATGCAGGCACATGGATTAGGGAGTGGTTAACATGTAGAAAACAGAAAGTACTGATTAGATGGAGCGAGGTAACCACAGGGATCAGTATTAGGCCTCTGCTATTCCTAATCTACATTAATGATTTAGATTCTGGTATTGTAAGCAAACTTGTTAAATTTGCAGATGACACAAAAATAGGTGGAGTGGCAAACATTGTTGCAGCAGCAAAGGTCATTCAAAATGATCTAGACAGCATTCAGAACTGGGCAGACACATGGCAAATGACATTTAATATAGAAAAGTGTAGGGTACTGCACGCAGGCAATACAAATGTGCATTATAAATATCATATGGGAGATACTGAAATTGAAAAAGGAATCTATGAAAAAGGAGTTTATGTTGACTCAGAAATTTCTTCATCTAGACAATGTGGGGAAGCTATAAAAAAGGCCAACAAGATGCTTGGATATATTGTGAAAAGTGTTGAATTTAAATCAAGGGAAGTAATGTTAAAACTTTACAATGCATTAGTAAGACCTCATCTAGAATATTGTGTTCAGTTCTGGTCACCTTGTTACAAAAAGGATATTGCTGCTCTAGAAAGAGTACAAAGAAGAGCGACCAGAATTATCCCTGGTTTAAAAGGCATGTCGTATGCAGACAGGCTAAAAGAATTGAATCTATTCAGTCTTGAACAAAGAAGACTGCACAGTGATCTGATTCAAACATTCAAAATTCTAAAAGGTATAGACAATGTCAACCCAGGGGAGTTTTTTGACCTGAAAAAAGAAACAAGGACCATGTAGGACATGGAGATTAGATAAAGGGGCATTCAGAACAGAAAATAGGAGGCACTTTTTTACACAGAGAATTGTGAGGGTCTGGAAACAACTCCCCAGTAATGTTGTTGAAGCTGACACCCTGGGATCCTTCAAGAAACTGCTTGTTGAGATTCTGGGATCAAAAAGCGACTAACAACCAAACGAGCAAGATGGGCCAAATGGCCTCCTCTAGTTTGTAAACTTTCTTATGTTCTTATGTTCTTAACTAAAGATATACCACATTTCAGTAACCAAACTCTGTGGAATTTATAGTTTATTAAGCACATTTTAACTTTTCAATGGGGTTATAACCCAGGCTTCCAAAAACTCTCCGTACCGAGCATAACAAGGCCATCTTGATGTCGATCTTGCCTGAAAGAATTGGAGGCAATCAGTGCTGTGGTCATATGGATTGGTCAAATTCCTGCCCTAGATGCTCATGGAGGACCTGCACCATGCTGACTGGAAGTGACTGTGCTTATAAGAAAATAAAAGCAAAAGAAAATTGAGCTCATCCGGTTGCTTGTAGCTGATTGATCTCAAAACTTCAAATTGGATCTTAAAGGACCAGTGATTCAACATCACCAGCATGACTAGGTAACCCATTCCATACCCTCACCACTCTCTGTGTGCAGTGTCTCCATCACTCTGTTTGATTTCCACCTTTTTACTTGTGTCCTCTGGTCCTGGTTTCTGTGCTGTGCTTTACAGTGCCTTGCATAAGTATTCACCCCCCATGGACTTTTCCACATTTTGTAGTGTTACAACCTGGAATTAAAATGGATTTAATTAGGATTTTTTGTCACTGATCTACACAAAATAGTCCATAATGTCAAAGTGGGGAAAAAAATCTACATATTTTTCAAAATTATTTACAAAATAAAAAACTGAAAAGTCTTGATTGCATAAGTATTCACCCCCTTTGCTGTGACACCCCTAAATAAGCTCTGGTGCAACCAATTGCCTTCAGAAGTCACATAATTAGTTGAATGGAGTCCACCTGTGTGCAATTAAAGTGTCACATGATCTCAGATTAAATACACCTGTTTCTGGAAGGCCCCAGAGCATATCTAAACAAACAGCATCATGAAGACAAAGGAGCTATCAAAACAAGTCCGGGATAACGTTCTGGAGAAGCACCAATCAGGGTTGGGTTATAATAAAATATCCCAAACTTTGAAAATCACCTGGAGCACCGTTAAATCCATTATTAAAAAATGGAAAGAATATGGCACAACCGCGACTCTGCCTAGAGAAGGCCGTCCACCACCAAAACTCAGTGACCAGGTAAGGACAGCATTAGTCAGAGAAGCAACCAAGAGGCCAATGGTAACTCTGAAGGAGCTGGAGAGATCCACAGCTGAGATGGGAGAAACCGTCCATGGGACAACTATAACCCGGATGCTCCACAAAGCTGGGCTTTATGGAAGAGTGGCGAGAAGAAAACCATTGCTGAAAAAAACCCCATATCAAATCCTGATTGGATTTTGCCAAAAGGCATGTGGGAGACACAGCAAACATGTGGAAAAAGGTTCTCTGGACTGATGAGACCAAAATTGAACTTTTTGGCCTTAGCGCAAAACGCTATGTGTGGCGCAAAGCCAATACTGCTCATCACCCTGAGAACACCATCCCCACGGTGAAGCATGGTGGTGGCAGCATCATGTTATGGGGATGCTTTTCATCGGCAGGGACTGGGAAACTGGTTAGGATTGAGGGCAAGATGGATGGAGCCAAATACAGGGAAATTCTAGAGGAAAACCTGTTCCAGTCTGCAAGAGACCTGGGGCTGGGGCGGAGGTTCACCTTCCAGCAGGACAATGACCCTAAACACACAGTCAAAGCTACACTGGAGTGGTTCAAAAACAAGAACCTGAATGTCTTAGAATAGCCCAGTCAAAGCCCATACCTCAATCCGATTGAGAATCTATAGCAAGAATTGAAAATTGCTGTTCACCAACGGTCCCCATCCAACTTGACAGAGCTTGAGCAATTTTGCCAAGAAGAATGGGCAAAAATTGCAGGATCCAGATGTGCAAAGCTGGTAGAGACTTACCCAAAATGACTCCCAGCTGTAATTGCTGCCAAAGGTGCTTCTACCAAGTATTGACTCAGGAGGGTGAATACTTATGCAACCAACAAATGTCTTTTTTTGTTTAATTAACTTTTGTGTCACAATAAAAAATATTTTGCACCTTCAAAGTGTTAAGTATGTTGTGTAAATCAAATGGTAAAAATCCCAATTAAATCCATTTTAATTCCAGGTTGTAACACTACAAAATGTGGAAAAGTCCAAGGGGGGCACTGTAAGTATTGGTTAGGATTAGGATTAACTTTATCAACTCCTTTTAAGATTTTAAAGCCTTCAATCATGCCCCCTATTTTTTATTTGTTCCAGGCTAAACAGATTTGGTTCTTTCAGCCTCTCTTTGCAGCTCAGTCTCTTAAACTTTGAGATTAGCCCTTTGCAGTCCATTGTCGGACCTGGTCCGATATTGCAATTATTCCTATCCGGTCCATTGTCGGACCCTGTCTGACATCATCAAAAAAATGCAAAAAACGGGTTTCTAGTCGAGAAAAGCCGAGAAAACCATTCAATGGCCGAGTGGGAGCGACAGGAGCCGAGACAAGCCGATAAAAAAAAAAAGGCGTATCTCATGAATAGTCATACTTGCCCCTGGCATCACATAGGGGCGGTCATAAGGAAACAAGCTGGCTGTTACTGTATCAGCGCACAGAGACTATCACGGACATTTGCAGAGCTTTTTTGAGATGTTATAGTAATAAAATAATGACTTGGATTGCATTATTGAGGAGTTTGATGATAAAACGAGTGATCAGGAGATGATTGATCGGTATGTACGACTATTATTATTATTATTATTTATTTCTTAGCATATGTGAAAGCGATAGCGAATGAAAGGGTGGGGCGGGGCTGGAGATGCCTAGTGAGTGCTTTGTTGATATGCAGGGCCTTTTAAACCCGTTTGACTGTGGAAAAAAATACTTTTAAACAGCGCGTCTAAAATTAACTGCGCGTGTGAAAATAAATTGGACCTGACGCGCATGACGCGCACTTAATAAATGGACTGCAAAGGGTTAGTCTGGTTGCTCTTCGCTGGACTCTCCAAGGCCTCATTCAAAACATGGGGACCTCAATACAGTGACAGTGTCAGTTGGTCTGTCAACCCATCCGTGTGTCAGGTGAATATGATAACTGTCTTGATTTTTCACCAATCTTCATCAAACTTTTATCATGCACTCCTACCCATCTATAGATGTCTTGGGTTACATTTGGCTATAATTTTCAGTTTTATATGACCTGTACATGCACTTGTTCACTTTCTTACCTTAACCAGTCTGAATACATTACATCATACCTTTACACTGTACCTGGTAAATGCGTGTGCACACAACATGCTGTAGAGAACCGTCTGCAGTTATTCAAGCTGCGAAGAGGTCTACAGTAAACATATCTACAGTATTGTTTAGGCAATACACATTACAGACCACTTGCCAAAGTTAAAGTCAGTGGAAGCTAGAATTTGGTATTAATTTCCAACACCCACTCTTGTTACTCTAAAAGGACTTTTTGACCTTTCAATATATCTACTCTTACGCCTACCACCTGTGAAAGAACATGCTGTAGATTCCAGTGACCTGAGGTGAGGTCTGCCCTCAGGTTAAAAATCAGCTCATTTAGCTGCCCCGTACACTTCTAACTTGTCAGTCATTTGGGGGCTATCCTTGGCTTTAATTCATACCCTGGTACAAATTTCACACTGTTGCATAATTTCAATTTTTTGGACGGACATATCATTTTTCCTTTGAACTTAACCCTTTGCGGTCCATTTATTAATTCTGCGTCAGGCTCGCCAGGTCTAATTAATTTTTTCACACGCAGTTAATTTTAGACGCGCTGTTTAAAAATATTTTTTTCACAGTCAAATGGGTTTAAATGGCCCTGCATATCAACAAAGCACTCACTAGGGATCTCCAGCCCCGCCCCACCCTTTAGTTTGCTATCGCTTTCACATATGCTACCAAATAAAAAAAAAATAATAATAGTCGTACATACCGATCAATGCGTCTCCTGATGACTCGTTTATCACCAAACTCCTCAATAATGCAATCCAAGTCATTATTTTATTGCTATAACATCTCAAAAAGCTCTGCAAATGTCCGTGATAGTCTCTGTGCGCTGATACTGTACTCCCAGCTTGTTTCCATACGACCGCCCCATCTGATGCCAATGGGGTACTATGACTATTCATGAGATACGCCTTTTTTTTTTTTATCGGTTTGTCTCGTATCCTTCGTTCCCACTCGGCCATTGAATGGTTTTCTCGGCTTTTCCGTTGAAAAACCGACTTTTGCGTTTTTGCGTTTTTAAAATGATGTCGGACAGGGTCCGACAATGGTCCGCAAAGGGTTAAAGCATTTTTTACCTTCTACATGATATTTATAAAGCACAGTTCACGAGGTGTGAGCTGGGGTGAAGGCAAGGCAAAAGAGGCAGAAAGGAGCAGTTAGTAGGATAGAAAGTGGTCACTGAGTGAGGGCGACGATGCCGACACATCTCAGGGGCGAAGGACCCAGCAACCGAAGACAGGACAGAAAAGAGGTCGCTGACTGAGGGCGACGATGCCGACACATCCCAGGGGCAGAGGACCCAGCAACCGAAAACACATATGAGGGTTATGACTCGGGGAGCCGCCCCTCGAGAGGAGACGAGAGAGAGAGGTACCCAGCATCTGAGACTTCTGTAAGGGGTGCTTGTTAAACCCCTGATTGGCCGAGACGTCACGGTGCCTGGGACCGGAAAATAAGGACAAAGCATAGAGGTTATTATAGGACTCAGCACAAGTGGCCACGTCCCAAAAGAGAGGCAGAATAGAACAGAGCCTCGAGTGAGGTAAGATAAGCGCAGGAGCTGCGACAGGACAGAGTATGGCCGGGGGTCCGCTCTGACTCAAATAGTGAGAACCCCCCTGACGGTAAAAGGTGGATGCCTAGCCCTGAGGTCGGGGAAGTGAGACTCACTTGCCCCCCAGAGACGACTGATGCGAAGGCATGTATGAAGGTGGTGGAGGGGAGGAGGAGGAAAACAAATCACTAGACAGAAAAGGTGCAGGTGATCAGGGCTTAAATAGAAAATAGATACTAATTAACAGGAACTTAGAAAATTAGAAGATTAGTAGATTAGAAGCCCCCCAGCTCAACGCAGGCTAACATTTCACGGGGCGTGAGCTGGGGTGAAGGATAAGGCAGAAGAGGCAGAAAGGAGCAGTTAGTAGGATAGAAAGTGGTCACTGACTGAGGGCGACGATGCCGACACATCCCAGGGGCAGAGGACCAAACAACCGAAGACAGGATAGAAAAGAGGTCGCTGACTGAGGGCGACGATGCTGATACATCTCAGGGGCGAAGGACCCAGCAACCAAAGACAGGATAGAAAAGAGGTCGCTGACTGAGGGCGACGATTCCGACACATCCCAGGGGCAGAGGACCCAGCAACCGAAAACACATATGAGGGTTATGACTCGTCGAGCCGCCCCTCGAGAGGAGACGAGAGAGAGAGGTACCCAGCATCTGAGACTTCTGTAAGGGGCGCTCGTTAAACCCCTGATTGGCCGAGATGTCAAGCTGCCTGGGACTTGAAAATAAGGACAAAGCATAGAGGTTAGTATAGGACTCCGCACGAGTAGCCACGTCCCAAAAGAGAGGCAGAATAGAACAGAGCCTCGAGTGAGGTAAGATAAGCGCAGGAGTTGCGACAGGACAGAGTATGGCCGGGGGTCCGCTCTGACTCACATGGTGAGAACCCCCCTGAAGGTAAGGGAGGCGGATGCCTAGCCCTGAGGTCGGGGAAGTGAGACTCACTTGCCCCCCAAAGGATGGACCCCCGGCACCTCACGAAATCTCCCACACCGTGAGACAAACAAAAGACAGCACATGCCAACGCATAACATAAACAAAAGACCAGAAGGACAAATGGGACAAACAGAGGGAGATTAGTAATTTGTTAGTAGGATGTGATTATGTGTATACCTGCCGCTCAGTGGAGAGGAAAAAACCCCTTGAGGCCGATTAAGGGAAAACCTCTGGTGGCCACGGAGGACAGGAAGCCCCCACTCCAGGCATACTAGCATTTTTTAAAAATGGGCAGCAACTATATGAGAGGAGGATGAATGAATGAAAGAATTCACTGCAGAAGAGGGCCAGCTCCCCACATTCATGATCTGGCTATGATTGATGTTGGCCCTCGCAGCAGAGTGGGCTGTGCCTACAGAATGATGGGGGGGGGAGGCCCGCTCTGGAGGCGAGGTAGGTTGAGAACCAGTGACGAGTGATCCTAGGAGTGAGAGAAATCAATGAGCGGGGGTAGAGTAGAGGAGGGATGCCTGCTCTGGAGGGTGGAGAGGTGGGTTGAGAACCAGTGATGATAGGAGCGAGAGGAATCAATGAACTGAGGGTCCTGGGGGGGGAGGGTTAAAGAGGAGGGAGGCCTGCTCTGGAGGGTGGAGAGGTGGGTTGAGAACCAGTGACGAGTGATTATAGGAGCGAGAGGAATCAATGAACAGAGGGTCCTGGGGAGGGGGGGGCGGCAGACGAGACCAGCTGACGGAACATGGATACCGAAAGTAGAGGCAGAAGGGGAGCTGGAACTGAGGGTTGAGGTAGCAGCTGGAACTGAACGAACATGTGTAAATCGACTGCTTGGGAAGCTCAGCACCCTTTGTGCTCCATTTTCTGGAAACGAGGGAAAAGATGAGATGTCGACCATCCTATGTGTTAGTTAATACAGGATCGATCAGCAGTCTGCTTCTATCCTGTCTGCTTGAAATGGAAAAGTTGAACTCACATTCAGAGATTGGGTTTCACACCTCCAGTCATTCTCCTAGTAGTGGAACTCCTTAACTCATAATCAAGACAGATTTCCAGTCTCATACCACGTCTCTCACCATGTATTAATGCTGTAATACTTTAGAGGATGTGTGGACATATGAATATATTGCTGAGAAAGTCAAGCACCTTGTATTTTGATTAGATGGTGATTAGCATTAGCCTTGATTGCGGAATGCTGCCGCGATCTGCATATTGGAGGAAAGCGGGAGCAGTGGAAGCTCTGGAGAAGTGCAGTTACAGATTTAAATTGTAAACTAAAGCAACTTTGCATGCTGTAATAGTGAGTAGATCTGAAGAGGGAACCAAGATCTGCTGTAGTGAGGAGCAATTAACAGTAGAGGACAGGATCTGCTGAACAGTGCAGAGATCTGAAGAAGTAACAATGAAGTGCTGTCAATAATGAGCAGTGGCCTGCTGTAGAGAGAGAGAGAGATCTGCTGAAGCAGTGATCTGTAATAGTGAATGGTGGACTGCCATCGGTAGAGTGTGGTGGTCTGCTGCAGAGAGCAGAGATCTGCTGATGCAGTGATCTGTAATAGTGAACGGTGGACTGCTGTAGAGCGCAGAGATCTGCTGAAAGCGGTGGATATTGGTCTTTGAGTGATAAAGTGATTTAGATGAAGCCAGAGATGAAAACGCATAAATCTGAGGCCACTGTAGAACCTGAGAGGATGAAGAATGCGTTGCTCTGAGGCTGCTGCAAAATCTATTGATTTGGTCGGGAGCAGTCTGAGTGTATTGTCTATCGCAGGATAGGATGACACTTGACTGAAATGTTAATAGTTGTAGGACATGGTTTCCGTTTTTGACTGGCAGCTCACGTTGCTAAAATGGTAACTTTGAAGGTTGAATAAAGTGCCTTGGTGAAATTTGTCGGTTTGGAGGAGAGGAGCCAGATGAGGAAGCACGAATCCCGGAACAGGAAGAGGTCGCTGGGATGGAAGGTTGATGCAGGGAAGCTAGAAGTTAATGTGACGGTAGATTCGGAGCATCTCAGCGTGGCTTCATGACCATGTCCTCAAAGGGGCGGGAGGGCTGGTGGGGGGGGCAGGTAGAGTTGAAATTGAAGAATGTCAGTTGATATAGATAGACAAAAGGTTGAGGCAGGAGGGGAACTCCCGAGAATCCATCAGAGTGAGAACTGCGGGAATAGATAGAAAAGCTGTAGTGTCCGAGCTTCGCAGTGATACCGAACCGGTTTAATATATATAGAGAGAGCTTGTGGTATTATACTGCCATCCAGAGGTTATGACTGGAATTAAACCATTGACTTGAGTGAAGCAGGGTAGAATCTATGAAGTTATTACGATTAAAATCATTGTCTATGTAGAACAACATTTGCGTATTCCTTTAGATTTGAATAATAAATATTCTAGACATGTTTTAGGACAGTTAGTCATGTATATAAATCGGTTAACGCAGTATTTAGATGTCATGATTCGGTGCGTTGAATTTGTCTCCACCAGTAGTGAAAGCGCAGCAACAGGAAGCCAGAAGATTGCAGTACTGAGACCAGAACACACAGAGCCTGATGAAGCTGCCTGGTCACCATGGCAACTTACCACTCCCCGCAGTCACTCAGTGAGGGTGTTGCCGTGGTAACCATGGTCTGTAAGGCGCCGGTGGAAAAGTTACAGTACAATAGTGTCGTTGGAGCATGTTGTGACCAGTCAAGTCACGAGCCGCCACTGGTTGAAATGGAGTTTGTAATGGGCTGGATACGTATTTAAAAAGGTTGAACGTAGCTGATGGAGGTCCAGGGCAAGATCTTCTGATGGAATGGTAATTGTGTTGGCTTTGTGGGATTGGGGGTGCTGGCTCTGTGGGAGCAGGTAGGGGCGTCTGATTGCAGGCGAGGAGTAAAGAAAGATTCCGCAGACAAAGCTTTGTGGTAGATTTAAATAGAGCTAAAGTAAGGCAATCGCAGACAACGGGAATGTCGATGACTTGTCGAAGGAGCTTGAAAGTTTAGCGGCGGACCAGACTTTCTGATAAAGTTGCAGACAAGTTGAGTAATGAAGCTGCGCTTTGGACGGCTCTGATGCTGAGGTGGAGACTGGATGGAACAGGAAGGACTAACGTTGGAGCTCTTGAAGCCGAAAAGAGAAGCTGAATGAAAAGAAAGATCACATGAGCAGGTAGGAAAATGATTGATAATATCTTGTTCAGCGATGTGCAGAGAAATGGCCTGCAGTGAGCGAGACAACGAAATTTAGATATTAGCGGTGGAGCACAAAACAACGGCATCTGAGCGTTTGCTACTAAAACGAAACATTAGACAGAAAAGGTGCAGGTGATCAGGGCTTAAATAGAAAATAGATACTAATTAACAGGAAATTAGAATATTAGAAGATTAGTAGATTAGAAGCCCTCCAGCTCCACGCCCCCTGAACCACGCAGGTTAACATCTAAATTATTTGAATAAGTTAAAGACTTGTTATTGTCAGTAATCGGAGCCTGGATTGCATCGCCCCATTTAAGGAGGAGCATGTGGGTTGTGTTAAAGGATTGGAGATTATATAGTCTTCATTGTAATGGAACTTTCATTTCTTTCCTTAAAGTAGTTTTTTTGTATGTGTAAAGGAATCTGCATGGCCGTTTTTTCCACAGATCATGTGTTTATATTATAAAGACCATATTCTGTCTGAAGATTGTAAGGTTCTGCTTTAGGAGTACAAAAAGAAATGGGTTAAATTATTTGACAACATTTTAACTAAAAGTCTCTTCAGGAAGTTCGTGTCTAGCCTCTGCCCTGTCACATTGGTTTCGTGTCACAGATATCTTACATTGTCTGTAAACAATCGCAAAGGTTAAGGGGAAGTGTAGCGTGATGCACTGCTGATACGGATTCTGTTCCCTGTCAGAGAGATGAGGCTAAGATAGTGTGCAGGGTCACCGGTTCGCACCCAGCTTCCCCCTGTTACATGAATCAGAGACCAACTGGCTGGCTGCGGTGTCAAAGAGCAGGGAACTCACCAGTTAAAGCAGTACCGGTATATTAATATAATCTCCTCAGTCTCTTTGGTGAACAGACCAGATAAAGCACTATATTAATATCATTTATTGCTTGGTTTAGCTGTGACTGGGCGTGCTCTGTTGCTGGTTCCTCCGTGTATGCGAGCTGCTGTGGAAGCAGCTGGGACGCGCAATGGGAGATGCGTTGCCAGGCAACCGATTGAGCAAGCAGACTCGGGGAGGAGAGCGTCCACTCCAGGGAAAAATTAGTACTATGAACCCTTCAACTCCCAGACGGATTCTGTGAAAGCTCTGCCCAGCTGGGACTTGGGGAGCAGCCGAGTTAGGTTAGTTTAGAGGATGTTGATTCCAAAACAGTATAGTGAGGGTTTTGTAGTACAGTAGGTTCCTGGAGCAGGACCTCTCTTTTAGTGGGAGTAGCTCTCGTCGGCTGTGGGCAAACTTTTATTTCTTAGCTTTGTTTTTTTTTTTTATTTACCCTAATGTCTACGCTCCCGACACCCAGCCCATGCCGCCTGGTCCCCTGTAGCCGGTTCTCGGTCTCCAGCGAGAAGCACTGGAGTCGGGACAACCTGCCCGCCAACCAACCCACAAAAATCTGGAGGGGGAGGAGTTTAGGAGAAAGCCATCAATGTGATGACAGAGTTTGTGTTTCTGGTGCAAGTATTGTTTTGTTTGAACCTTTATTTTGGCCCCTGTGCCTTGCTTCTTTGTTTTGTTTAAAAGTGTGCATTGCGCTTAAAACTGCAGCTTCCTGATTGGGTTTGCTTTCCTGCCGCTGACCAGCCTTAACCGCAATACTACCCTGCTGTGCTGTTCCAGGTTTTGTACTGGCCATTGGCGACAGCTCCGGAACGTGCCGTCTATTAATATACAGCAAGCAACAATTCTAGATAAGACAAAACAAACATATAAAAAAGGCCAACAAGATGTTCGGATATATTGTGAAGAGTGTTGAATTTAAATCAAGGGAAGTAATGTTAAAACTTTACAATGCATTAGTAAGACCTCACCTAGAATATTGTGTTCAGTTCTGGTCACCTCGTTACAAAAAGGATATTGCTGCTCTAGAAAGAGTGCAAAGAAGAGTGACCAGAATTATTTTGGGTTTAAAGGACATGCCATATGCAGACAGGCTAAAAGAACTGAATCTATTCAGTCTTGAACAAAGAAGACTATGCGGTGATCTGATGCAAACGTTCAAAATCCTAAAAGGTATAGACAGCGTCGACCCAGGAGACTTTTTTGACCTGAAAAAAGAAACAAGGACCAGGGGTCACAAATGGAGATTAGATAAAGGGGCATTCAGAACAGAAAATAGGAGGCACTTTTTTACACAGAGAATTATGAGGGTCTGGAACCAACTCCCCAGTAATGTTGTTGAAGCTGACACCCTGGGATCCTTCAAGAAGCTGCCTGATGAGATTCTGCGATCAATAAGCTACTAACAACCAAACGAGCAAGATGGGCTGAATGGCCTCCTCTCGTTTGTAAACTTTCTTATGTTCTTATGTTCTTATGTACTCACGATTGTTATCACAATACTGCATGGGTCCTTCCGGGTTACTTCTCGTAACCAAAGCGAGGGACCAGATTGCGATTCTCCACCCCTTTTATGCCATCACACATGACCCCTTGGTAAACGAGTCAAACCACCTCTCCAATCTGCGGCTGCCACATAATTTCCCTTCTGGGTCAATGCATTATTGTAATGGGGTCCCGCCCCCTTTCTAGCTGGCCAACTTCCCTTGAACCCTGGAGAAGAACTGTCAGGCCAGCCCGTCCAGGGAACTCTGTTCTCTCTGCTTAGTGCCCTCACAGGTCGGGAGGGAGATTTACAACCAAGAATAATTGTATTTCTGTCACAGTACCCTAGTGTCGGCACTTGTGTTGATTAAATCTGCACCCTGTGCTGCGTGTCAAACACCAATGCTCAGTGTCATGGCTCTTATTTCCAGTGACAACCGACGCAGGTAACATCGTCCCCTGTTACAAGAGTAAATAGAGTAACAATGTTACTATGTATAGTTGTTTATTTTAGTGTAATTGTAATTATAATTATAATTACAGCAACATAACTGTAACTGTAATTGTAATTAAGGAAAATAGCATCGTAATTGTAATTACAATTTCAGCAAACAATTCTGATGTAATTCTAATTCTAATTGACCCCAATTCTGGCACCGATATTAAGAAAATCCCTGAAGTGTTTTGAATCTGTTATTGGCCATTGTATTTTCTTGAATACAATTAATCTTGTGGATTGTGTTGAGGTTTGTGAAGTGAACCCATGTCCACTGTTGCCCTAAGATTGCAAGAGAAAATACACTTTCAGCTTGACTAGTGGGAGCCCCCGTACACTTAGAAACATATTATAAGTTGCGATATCTAAATAAAAACAGAGGAAAAGCTGATATTAATGTGTTTAATCAGTTTATGGAAAATCTTTACTTGACTAAAAAATGTTAAATCTCCAAGGACCAGTGCGCAAATATGAGTGAAACAAAATGTCCTGTAGATCTAATCAGCAGGAACATTAACCTGCACCAACGCATCTTGACAATCTACCCTGCCTAGCTGCTTCTTACTAATTTAGTTATGCTTTGCTCCTATGGTAGTTTCTGACTTCCAAAGCATTCACCAGGGTTTCCTAATGAATGCACTGGAAATACCTCCTCCCAGGAGGAACTGGTCAGTTGAGGTGTCTGTGGAAAAGCCAAGAGCCAAGTCTTTGTTATTATAAGGTCTTTGGAGGATACGGGTTATCAGAAAGCATCACATAAAGTATTAAAGTTTCCCTGTGCGGCTTCAGCAAACATGTACTTTCTTTGTTCAGAGCTCATAAGTGTTTTCCAGTGCTGTCAGCCAAATGACCCAGGGCCCAGATATAATTACAGACGTACTATTATGCCAAATCTCTTTGACACAAAAAAATGACGTACTAGGAAAGCCTTCATCAATGTGATTGCCTGCACTTGCGTTTCTATTTTAGCTTCTTTGAAAAAAAATCAAAGCCATATTAAAATTTCTGTTTTATCAACGCTGAATAAAAGATATTACGGAGTAAGGGTAGTAACATCCTGGACGGCTATGCATTGAAACCTCAGTCGAATGCTTTAAAGAGTGTATTATTTGCTTCTGTTTTCAGAGTGTATCCACAGAGCACAAACTTTCTTCTACTGCTGTGCTCAGAGGCAATTAGATGTCAGACTGATTACATGGTACTAATGGCTAAATGGAACCCAATAAAAATGAACTTCCAAAATCCCATTTCCTTCTGAAAGTTGTAAACAGCTACACCTTGGTTTTTTTCTGCACGCCATTTTAAAATCTACATTGCAGGCCAGGCTCTTTTATTGTTTGCTTTTGAAAACACATGACATCAGACAGGCGGTGGATTGTGTGAGTGCCACCATCCTGACTAGAAGAGTAAAGAGGGAATTCACTGTTACTCCAATCTTTTGCTGTTGACTCTTAACCGCATTAGACCCTTTGGATTGCATTTGTGATGTCAGCTGTTGATTTTATATACATTAATGTTTCCCATTTTTAAAGCTGCATGTAAACTTTATTAAATAGCGCAAGAGATCCACATGCTAGTGCTACGTCATCATTATTACATTCATTTCTTAACCCTTTGCGGTCCTATGTCGTACCAGGTCTGGCATTACAATTTTCCCTTTCCGGTCCAATGTCGGACCCTGTCCGACATCATCAAAAAGACGCAAAACACAGGTCTCTACTCGTTTTTACTCCGGAAAAAGCCGAGAAAACCATTCAATGGCCGAGTGAGACCGATAGGAGCCGAGAGAAGCCGAAAAAAGGGGCGTATCTGAGCAATACACATAGCCCCGGCACCACAGAGACAACATGGCCATTTTTATTGGGTTGCATTTAGCCATAAACAAACAAGATAGCTGCTTCTGCATCCAGTGCTCAAAGAATATCACAGACATTTGCAGAGCTTTTTTGGGATGTCGTAGTAATAAAATAATGACTTGAATCACATTATTGAGGAGTATGGTGATAAAATGAGTGATCAGGAGATGATTTATCAGTATTTATATTTATTTCAGTATGCACGACTATGAAGAGGTATGTGAAAAATACAGCGAACAAGGGGTGGGGCGGGGCTGGAGATGCAGTACTGAGTGTCTTGTTGATATGCAGTGCCTTTTAAACCTGTTTTACTGTGAAAAAATACGTTTAAACAGTGCGTTTAAAATAAACTGCACGTGGCAGAATAAATTGGACCTGACGTGCCTGAGACGCGCTGAATAAATGGACCGCAAAGGGTTAATTATACCAAGTCGTAAGATAACTGTGCATGCTGTGTATGCTTATGGAGGCATTGAATCATTGTGTTTGCGATACATGCTGGGCACGTTTCACTCAAATGATCCTTGTATGAAATCTGAAATGTATGGACTGCAGTAAAGAAAGTGAGGGCTGGTTTCATTACTGTTGCCTCTGCACCACTCGCTGCTGTTGAGCAATGAGTTTGGCAAGGACAGGTAAGAGGGTAAGGTATCGTTTACCTGATGCAATAACTAACCGGCCTTCAGTGAGCAATGGCCCATCAGAAAGAAACAGCAGTTTATTGTTCTGTGGAAACTTGGGATTGTGTGCGACTGGCACAGCTGTGATTAAACTTTACTGCAGTAATCGAATTAACAAACGCTTCACATTGCAGACGCTACAGTGCTGTTCTACTGTTCTGGCTGACAAAACACATATGATTTCTGGTAATAAGGGT
The DNA here is from genome assembly GCA_030684275.1 of Acipenser oxyrinchus oxyrinchus. Taxonomy (NCBI): domain Eukaryota; kingdom Metazoa; phylum Chordata; class Actinopteri; order Acipenseriformes; family Acipenseridae; genus Acipenser; species Acipenser oxyrinchus. The sequence continues at coordinate 25,443,700 of CM060259.1, forward strand.
TATTCAACATGAACTTTAATTAAAAAATGTTAGAGCCACATGTGTTTAATGAAGTAATATTTTAACTTGACAGCTGGGTAAATTAAAAGAACAAGTCTGTCAGCAACATCCACCCACAGCTGTAAATTCATAATCAGAGCCCTCAGTGTGATGAAACAGTGGATCACCATGGCATATATCAACAGTACGTAGGTTTGTTATTATTAAGGCTAGTAAAACAGCACCAGACATTTGTGAAAATTACATTCAAAATAATACTTGCCGTGTGAATAAAATACATTAAAAAAAAGGTATTCGTCTTGTAGACATTTAAAGATACCTTTGTCTTTGTTAACCCCATATTTGTATACATTTTAAGCCATGTTTTTTTTATGGTTCAGCCATGAGCTACTAACATGGCCAATCCTTCTTTGACCATGGTTTACACCACAGCCTAACCTTATACAATATTCCATTGTCAGACTGCTGAGTTTCAGAACTTGGCTGTACATCACAACCAGATACTGTTAAACCATGACTGTGTCCAATCCTGGTCACCACAGCACCAGAGGGACACTGTGGCTCTGGCGAGAGTCCAAAGAACAGCAACCAGACTAATCCCAGGGCCTAAAGCAATGAGCTGTGAGGATAGGCTGAAAGCACTGAATCTATATAGCTTGAAACAAGAAGAATTAGAGGGGTCTTGATTGCAGTCTATAAAATCTTCAATGGTGAGGGGATGAATGGGCTACCGAGCCATGTTTTTGATGCTGAATCACTTTTCAACAAAGTTTTGAGATCAATGAGCTACCAGAAACTGGGTGAGCCTAGATGGCTGAATGGCCTCCACTTGTTTGTAAATTCTGTTCTTTTGTTCTTATGAAATGATTACTTGGTGAAACGCCCCCTTACTTGGTGGACTATGCACCATTCAGTCAAAACAACTTTAATGTTACTGTACTTAATAATAAGCACCGGTAGCTTGGAAACCAAAGTGTTTATTTAAATGTCAGCAGCTCCTGACTGGAGCGCTGAAGAGCGAGGGGAACCCAAGATGTTTTTTTAATTATATTTGGCTTGACTAATAAAATATTACAATTTATGCTATAACCCTACTGGTGTATCCATTAGCTGTGTGTTTTAACAGTTACTAAATCAGTTTGTTTGGCTTTCCATTTGCTGTTTTCCATCACATAACTTTTTTTCCCTCTTTCCTAGTCCAAATCTTTACACATTCCCATAGAAATGATGGGAGTTTCTGTAAATCCTTGTTGCTTATTTTATATACAAAGCAGAATGGCAAAACATTTACACACGGTATATGAAGCATGTCTAAAATGTTCCACTTTGACACATTTATATTTTTCTTATTAAACAGTTAACTTTTGTCAGTTTTCCAAGCACAATACAAAATGTACAACCTTTTCTCCCATACAAATAGTTCAAGCGGGAGCATTCACACAGAAGGGTGGCTTGTCATGTTGTTTCCTTGGTGCTTGGCACTGACACTAGTCCAATTAGGAATGTGGGGATTTTTTTACTCCTGTTTTCTTTGTGTAATTGATAGGTTAAGCCGTGGGGTTTGCAGAATTCCCCTAGGTATCTCAATGAGCTTATTAGTTGCTGATTTATGTTTGTTTAATTAATCAGGTAGAATGAATGCTGAATACGTTTGATTGGGCTTTTATTGATGCAAGCTTTTGACTTCTACAGTAATTCATACAAATGGAATTTGAAGGTAAACACCTGTTCAGAGCAGACATCCAAATACTGCTTGATAATCTTAGTAGTTATCTAAAAGCATTTTTCTTTAAGGTACTAATTACAGATAATTTACCCATCACTGTGATCTGTTTTATAAGTCATACCCACTGAAACCCATTAGCAGCAACTTATAATATGTAGATCTCACACTCAGAATGTCAACAACAAAGCACTCAAAATGTTTAAACCAGGTTCTATATAAACAGGTTAAAAAATATGTTAATATCAGCTTTGCCGTTTCTTTTTCTTTTAAGATTTAATGACTTAAATATGTTTCTAAGTGTTCGGTGGTTGCCTCTAATCAGGTGGAGAGTGTATTTTCTCTTGCACTCTTTGAGGCCTCATCCCTCGGTGCATCCCGGTGCCACCTGCTAAGAAACAAACAATAAAATAATAGATCTATGTGACGCGTTCATCCCGGTGAGCAAAAAATATTAGGCAGAGGGCATCAGATCCCCCTCCCTTCAAGACGAGGCTGGGAGTGAAGTGGTGGTGGTTGGGGAGTGAGGTGGTGGTGGTTGGGGAGTGAGGTGCTGGTGGCTAGGGAAGAGGTGGTGGTGGTTGGGGAGTGAGGTGTGGTGGTTGGGGAGTGAGGTGCTGGTGGCTAGGGAAGAGGTGGTGGTGGTTGGGGAGTGAGGTGTGGTGGTTGGGGAGTGAGGTGCTGGTAGCTAGGGAAGAGGTGGTGGTGGTGGTTGGGGAGTGAGGTGGTAATTTGAAAGCATGGCAAGACTGAGTTTGCGAAGTAGTTGGCTTGTAGATTGAGCACTTGTATTAAAGCACTTGTATTAATGATACTATAGATTTCCTGCCTGAAAACCCCCAAGCTTTTTTTTTTGTTAATAGTTAGTAACTTTTTATGAATTTGGCAGTCCCTATGGTACACACAGAAGTGGATAAAAAATATTTTAGTTACTTTGCTCCATCTACAAAAAAAGGTTAATCTCAAAACCTTGGTATCTTTGCAAGACTTCAAGCACATCATTGAAAATGATGCTCCTGTTGTACATGTTGCATTGCTCTTTGTGAATTACCAATCCCAGCTTTGATGGCATGTTGAACTGGAAGATGTGTGTGCAACGCTAAGGTCCTGGTAAAATAAAAGTAAAAAAATAAAGATCTTTTAAGTATTTGTAGCTAACAAATTAGCTCCTTAAAATATCTCCACCGTGCACTTCAATTCATAATAAAGTCCCAAATGTGCAGTTCTGAAAAAACACATGTTCTAGCAAACATGTATTTTCATTTTGAAATGCAACATATGATAAAATATATAGGTAAATAAATTTCTGTTTACAAGCTATGCTTTTAGACTGTCTCGCACTTCCGGGACATTTCACCTGGAGAGTGAAACTGTCCCCTCCCCTGCACTGGCTTCTTTCCCCATATTGACTGACGCTTTCCGCCAGTAACATGCTTTGACCCAGAAGACACTGCTGAGGTAATATCATCTAGGAAGTGCAAGTGTAAATAGATAACCCAAGAATAAGGCAACCTAAAAACTGAGAGCTTCCTTTAACGTAAAATAGTACCAAATATCATGAGTGCTATAACATGCGTTTGTTTCAGAACAGTACATTTGAGACCTATGTAGATCTTTGGAATTATTTTGTTTGCTACAATTACTATTTAAGTAAAAGGCAATTTCACAAGAAATGTTTCAGTGAGGAAGTTGTACAGTAATTCTGCCTCCTACCCTCAATATAGACCCGCTAATTTGTGATAGGTCCTTTACTTAAACTGCTTTCACAGAAACAAGAGTTGACTTTAGAAAACAATGGCTAATTTCATTAATACTCATTTAAGAAAAACGGTTTAAACATGATATCTGGGAAAGAAAATTGTTTCCCTGGATTGCACTGTTAATTAGTTTGCCAAATACTATACAGTATATATATATATATATATATATATATATATATATATATATATATATATATATATATATATATATATATTAGGAATTAATGAGGGTAATTGAAATAGCAAAGGAACTAGAGAATGCTGAGTGGTCAAACTGGGGCAGACTGTGGAGAGATGACAAGTTTAGCTGACACAGCAAGGAACTTGAGAATCAGAGAACAGCTTTCATACGTCCAAACTGGTTTAACATCTTTGCAAGAGGGAGAATTCCACCCACAAGGTTTGGGTAACAAAGTGCAGCAGCTTTCATTCACTATTGATTGTTTTAACAAAGGGCTCTAGGGTATGCATGTGAGATAATACATGTCTGCCATTATGCCCATTCATCAGTGATGGAGGAGAAAGAGCTGCCACACAATGGAGATCCAGAGGGGCCCGTTGTTACTCAAAGGAAGCCGTTCCCTTCCACACACGCTTATTTAGAGTAGAGTTGTTGGTCTCCGCTACTGTCTTCACCAGCATTCCCTATAGTTCTCAAGGTGCAGTGCAGTGAGATACCGGTGATTACAAGTCCCTAATTATCCCTTGTCTGGGATCAAATTCCCTTTGTAGGTATGTCACACTTCACACATGTTTGCATACCACTTATCCAATTGTTATGAAACTTGATGTTAACATTATATAGATTAAATATTCAGAATATCTGATTCTGGAGATTGGGGTATCTGTCCTTACATGCATTTATCAGTATGTCACACTGTGACAGAGAGAGAAGGAATCCAATCTGCACATCTTCCTCCCAGCCAGAAAAGGCGCTGTGTAAGGCTGCTGGTATGCTTCCCCGTAGATGGGGCGACTCAAAGGTAGGCAGAAACTGGAAGTCGGCCACCTTGAAGGAAGCGCGTAGCTGCACGTACGCAAAACGAATCCCTTGCGTTCAACTATGGGGCAGGCAGCGATTGGAGAAACCATGGCTCTAAGCTGATTGCAGGGAGGAGTTGGGTATTACAAAGGTGACGCAGCTAAGGAAGTACAGCCCCTTGCTCTGAGCATGTAACAGATGACTGGAGCTTTGTTTGTTTGTTTGTTTTTGTTACACTTTGTGTTGTTTTGTCTGTATTGCAGAGGAGGACTAAGGAAGCAGGAGCTGTCACCACAGAGCCAGCACAAATACCTGAGCACTACCTTCACTGCACAGCACTGACACGCACCACAATCCCAGAGTTTTGAAGAGCACAAGTGTTTTATAATTTTTGATTTTGCAAGCCCGCCGTGCTCCTCCCGATACCATTGCTGGTAAAGGGGTGGTTTCTTTTGTTTTGTTTAAATAAACACGGATGTTTTTGGGAACAGTAACTCTGGGCATTCATTGAATTTAATACACCACTTCACATCCTGTTCACACACACATTTTTTCTGGAGAACAGCTTATCTAACTGTCTTGGTCGTAACTTTGTTAGATTAAGTTTTTAGAGTATTGGATTCTGGGGATATAGGGGGTGTTTGTATGTCCGTTCATCCATCTGTCTGTATGTCAGACTTATATTTTTGCATTATTCTGGAGTATTGCTTATTCAGTTGTGATTAAATATTTCCTTTGTAATTCTTGCTCCATACTGTTCTGTAATACTGTTGATATATAGCATGGTCATCATGCTGATAGCTCTGATTTTTACTTCCCGGTGTGGGTGTTACTGACAGGCTTGTTCATGTTTCTTTAAACTGCACTTTTCCTTGGACCAGCTTCTGGAAAGTTCATGAGCAGGAAGACGTTTGCACTTCATTAGACAGGTCGACCTGAACAAAGCCTAAGGATCTGGAACTATCTTAACCTGAATGACCCGCAGCTGGAAAAGCTTGTAATAACAAGTAAAATCAGAACTTTTCAGCAGAGATAAGGGAGAGCTTCTGAGACAGTTTAAAGAATGGCGCTCCTACTGAGAGAAATCTCATTAGCTGCTGCACAGTGGCTTGAGGTGCTTCCAGTTCCTCGCCAAAATATTTAGAAACCCCAGTTTAATAGCATGGGTCTGTTCAGAAGGATAGCCACTGCTGATCAGGCTTTTTGTGTAGCATGGTTATGATCAAATGATTAGACTTTAAAATTAGTTCAAGTGTTGTAAACGTGTGATCTCTTTCTGCAGTTTCTATTTTGAATTGTGTCTGCTGTACGTAACTAAAAATGATTGTGGCTGACAAAATAATTCTATAACTAAAATTGTTATATAACTCTCAAATGTCCAGTTCTGAAAGAAACACATGTTATGGTACTACTATAGAATGTGTTTCTTTCCAAATTGCACATTTGAGACCTATTTAGAGAGTGTTAGTGTAAAACAGATAATATTTCTGACATTATTTTGTTAGCTACAATTCCTTGAAAGCTGGGCTACACACCCCCTGCACCCTGAATGCAGTCTGTGCTTTTGAATGAACTGTACATGACCTGCCTGAATGTTACACAGGTCGCTGTCAGATTCCAGCTGCAGCATTCTTCTCTTTGTCTGGTATTGGCTGTCCTTTAGTCCCAGTCCTATTGAGTCTAAGGAAACCTGGGTAAGGATATCAATAAGGCTGGCTTTTGTTAAGGGGCCATTTGTTGGTCAACATCCTTGTAGAGCTCCTGGCTGTACAGAGGTCATTGGCTTGACGATGGGATCAGGATGCTTACTGACCTTCAGTTCTCCTGTGATGTGGGAGTTGGACATTCTAAACTGGGGAGGACAACAGCGGTAAAAGGGCTTGGACACTTTACTTATAACAGCCCGTTGCTGCAAGTAGCAGCAGACGCCTATGTGTCTCAGAGAATGAGCTGCAAAGAGGGAGGAAGCTTGTGTCCTGTCTTTTAAACCAGTAGAGAGTACAGACTATAGAATAATAAAATTAAGTCACCTCTGTCTTCTCAAAACACAAGAAAATAACAACATGTATGAATGAGACAAGGCTATTCGACTTGTCTGATTCCTAGTAGTTGATTGATCTACACACTTTGTCAAGTTGGGTCTTAAAGGATCCCAGTGATTCAGCATCAAGAACATGGCTTAGTCCAGTGGGAATGCAGGAAAGAACAACATTTAGGACAAGTTGGATTTTGTTACCAGATAAATTACAGATATGGAAAACAAGGTGGTAAGACAAGGAGATTGCTCTGAGATAGCATAGCATCTGGTACTGTAAACAAGGGGAGAATGGTTAGTCAGATAGAAAGACAGTGCTGGCTGGCTACAACATAGTCCTGTAGGAGAACCTGATCCCTGGTGCCATTATCAAAGATAGAATGTCCCAATGTCCCAATTGTCATTGTGGCAGGGCAGTAGCTCTGCACCTGTAAGTGTGTGTATGGGAATGTGAGATTAAGAACATAAGAACATAAAAAGGTTTACAAACGACAGGAGGCCATTCGGCCCATCTTTCTCGTTTGGTTGTTAGTAGCTTATTGATCCCAGAATCTCATCAAGCAGCTTCTGGAAGGATCGCAGGGTGTTGACTTCAACAGCTTACTGGGGAGTTGGTTCTAGACTCCCACAATTCACTGTGTAAAAAAAGTGCTTCCTATTTTCTGTTCTGAATGCCCCTTTATCTAATCTCCATTTGTGATCCCTGGTCCTTGTTTCTTTTTTCAGGTCGAAAAAGTCCCTTGGGTCGACATTGTCATTACCTTTTAGAATTTTGAATGCTTGAATCAGATCGCTGCATAGTCTTTGTTCGAGACTGAATAGATTCAGTTCTTTTAGCCTGTCTGCGTACAACATGCCTTTTAAACCCGGGATAATTCTGGTCGCTCTTCTTTGCTCTCTTTCTAGAGCTTTCTTTCTTTTTGTAGCGAGGTGACCAGAACGGAACACAATATTCTAGGTGAGGTCTTACTAATGCATTGTAAACTTTTAACATTACTTCCCTTGATTTAAATTCAACACTTCTCACAATATATCCGAGCATCTTGTTGGCCTTTTTATTTATTATTATGTATTTCTTAGCCGACACCCTTATCCAGGGAGACTTACAATTGTTACAAGATATCACATTATTTTTACATACAATTACCCATTTATACAGTTGGGTTTTTACTGGAGCAATCTAAGTACAGCAGCAGTGTCCCCCACCTGGGATTGAACCCCTCCGGTCAAGAGTCCAGAGCCCTAACCACTACTCCACACTGCTGTCCCCACATTGTCTAGATGAAGAAATTTCTGATTCAACATAAACTCCTAGAGCTTTTTCATAGATTCCTTTTTCAATTTCAGTATCTCCCATATGGTATTTATAATGGATACTTTTATTGCCTGCGTGCAGTACTGTACACTTTTCTATATTAAATGTCATTTGCCATGTGTCTGCCCAGTTCTGAATGCTGTCTAGATCATTTTTAATGACCTTTGCTGCTGCAACGGTGTTTGCCACTCCTCCTATTTTTGTGTTGTTTGCAAATCTATCAAGTGTGCTTACTATACCACAGTCTAAGTCATTAATGTAGATTAGGAAGAGCAGAGTACCTAAACTGATCCCTGTGGTAAACCACTGGTTACCTTGCTCCGTTTTGAGTTTTCTCCTGTAATCAGTACTTTCTGTTTTCTACTTGTTAACCACTCCCTAATCCATGTGCATGCATTTCCTTGAATCCCTACTGCGCTCAGTTTGAGAATTAATCTTTTATGCAGGACCTTGTCAAAAGCTTTCAAAAGTTTGGCAAGGATGGGGTTAAATCTGTCTCTGACAGCAATCACAGTGGCCATTCCCCAATTAGGTAATCGGTGCTAACTGGGGACCGGCCACAGTGAAGGTGAATGCCCACCTGACAGCAGTTTTTTTGTGTACCTTTGTGTATTTTGTTTAACCCTTTGCGGTCCTAGGTCGGACCAGGTCCGACATTACAATTTTCCCTTTCCGGTCCGATCAAAAAGACGTCAAGCACATTTCTCTAGTTGTTTTTTCTCCGGAAAAAGCTGAGAAAACCTTTGAATGGTCGAGTGAGACCAATAGGAGCTGAGAGAAGCCGAAAAAAGGGGTGGTTCTGAGCAATACACATAGTCCCTGCACCACAGACATAGCACGGACATAAACATACAAGATAGTTACTTCCGCATCCAGCGCTCAAAGAATATCACAGACATTTGCCAAGTTTTCTGAGATGTTGGACCCAGTCCGACATCAGCAAAAATACATAAAACACAGGTCTCTAGTCGTTTTTTCTCCAGAAAAAGCAGAGAAAACCATTCATTGGCCGAGTGAGACCGAGTGAGCTCAAAAAATATCACGGACATTTGCAGAGCTTTTTGAGAAGTTTTAGTCATAAAATAATGACTTGGATTGCATTATTGAGGAGTTTGGTGATCAGGAGATGATTTATCAGTATGTACGACTATGAAGAGGTATGTGATAAATACAGCAAACAAAGGGTGGGACGGGGCTGGAGATGCAGTACTGAGTGTCCTGTTGATATGCAGTGCCTTTTAAATCTGTTTTACTTTGAATAAAATTAGTTTTAAACAGCACGTGTAAAATAAACAGCATGTGTGAAAATAAATTGGACCTGACGTGCCTGACAGGTGCTGAATAAATGGACCGCAAAGGGTCAATGGACCGCAGGTGGCCCTTCTGAGTTAAAAAGCCATCTCAAAGTACGTTTAAAAAGTGTGCACATTAATTGTGATATGTTATACCCATATCAAGCGCTTTGTAAGGGTCATGCAGACTTGGCACATGGTTTTTATTGAGCATTTTAAATTTAGCAATCCTACCTGTGAAAAATGATTCTTGATAGCTGATGTTATTTTCTTGCTTTTGGGCTGTGTAACAACTTGAATGATGTCTTGGAATGTTGGCAAATGGGACATTTTGATTGGCCAGGGATGGATGTGATGATTTATGATGATACAATGTGAACAGAGAGTGGCAAACATGGGGCACTCATATATAATACAAATGTTGACATCTCTGAGGAGCAAAAGGTGGGAGTGCATTGCATAGTTTGCCAGCGGCAATGGAAAAAAGCCTCATGCTGACTGCGGATGAGATCAGATGTTCTGGGAACGTGGCCAGCAGTGAATAGGGGTGTATAATAATGTGCCAGGCTTGCTGATCTGATGAGACATTGCGAGATGGAGCGATAGAATCTACAGGTACAGAAAAAGAGCTGGAGCAACATTTGTAAGACTATGAGAGTGCTCCAGACACAGCTGCAGCCTCCCCCAATCCGGGTCAGTGTTACAAATATAATCACTGTCTATTACTGGCTAAGTGAAAAGAGACAAAGCTTGTCATCTGGTGTTATTTTTATTAATAGAGATTTTCTTAAGGTACAAATGACTGACAATAGCCCCCTATGTGGAATGTATAGATGGATTGTTCAAGTAGCAGCTCTTGGTTACTAAAGGAATATTTATTCAGAGGTTACCAGGCGATGCTGCTTGCTTATTTTTGCATCACTTTGGATATTCATGTTACAGTTTAATATGTGCCTGCACAGTTTTAGAAAGGACTGTTGAGACTGGTCAAGCGCTGTCCAGAGGTGGTATGGAACTTAATAATGAAGCTGAGATGTGCTGCATTGGAACTGAACCCAGGCACATACATGCATCTGATTCTATGATTCAACTGGTCACCTGGAGGAAACGCAATTAAATGCCTTTCACCTGGGCTGTGGTGTGACTGCATGGCTATAATTAATCCTTTAGCAATGTGCATGTTTGCAGTATGAGGGGGTGCTCATCCCTTTATCAATGCATATATTATTTTGTTGTTATTATGATTTATTTCTGTTTTAATGTATATATATATATATATATATATATATATATATATATATATATATATATATATATATATATATATATTTTGCTATTGTGTGTTTTGGATCGGTAGGAAGGGGTTTAAAATACATGTGAGAATGTGGCTGGAGCCTTAAGTAGGTAACTGATTAACTGATGATTAATTAGGCTGCAGTCACATGGCATATAAGGCAGGAGAAATCCTTTGTGTGAGTTTGTGTGTTAGTTTGTGTATTGTTACTGTGTTTCTGTAGCTTGTGTTTTTGTTAGTAGTGAAGGCGAATGCCCAGCCTACGTTTTTGTATTTTGTTTAAACCTTTTGTTTTGGCCCTTGTGCCTTTTGATTATTGTTTTTGTTTATTAAAACTGCAGCTTCCCTGTGTCTGAGTCTCCTTCCCGGCCAGTAACACCTGGGCCAACAGCAGGTATATTCCATGCCTCGGGTTGGATTTGTGTTGTTGCTGTGTGATAAATGAATGACTGTCTGTGCTCTGGCTGACATGTGCATTGCATAACATTAGTGTTCTTTGTATACAAGTAACTACTAAATATTCACATTGTATTTAATGGAAATAAAGACGTTAGGAAGAATTCTACTCAGTCAGCTACTTGTTCTTATTAGTTTAGGGTATGAAGCAGGAATTTCAGACTAATGCCAAGCACTTTCATCATACATCATTTAAAGTAAACTATCACTTAAAGATACTATAAGAATGGGTGGAATGCTTTGTGCTGTCCAAGCATGTTGCCTGGAGATCAATATTAGTCAATAACGAGTTTGAGAAGAGCTGTCAAAACTACATGTAAACATCATGAGTCAGAGATTCAAAGAGTGTGAGAATGTGTATTAAACTTTTATGCAGCTCTGCTTGCATTGCGAATATCAAGCATGTATTCGCAAGTCTGTGAAATTCCAAAGAAGTGCAGGAAAATGCTATTATCACAGGGCTGCGGAAATGAATACATTTAAATGAATCTAAACAAGTAATTAGATCGCTACGGACTACACCCAACTGATGCAGGTGTATTTGCGTAGGAGGTGAGACAATGACTCAAAAAGGGGGATTTTCAAACATCAGCATTATTGTATCGAACTTGTGGTATAGTAACGACAGCTTTAGTACCAAGGGAATTTGTTAATAAAATCAATCTGCTAATGCTTTGAAATTGAGTCGATGAGGTTGTTAATGAACACATTTCTTGTTAAAAAGCATAGGTCACATACATCACTTCCTGTTTCAATGACTAGATAAGGGGAACTCATTAATCAAAATTCATGCTAACGAGATCAAGAGAAATGAATGGAAACATAATTCGCTGTTATGGAAACTACTACAGGGAGTAACTAACGTACAGGGAGACGGCTCTCCCACCATCAAGCAGCAGCCAAATGGAAATAAAAAATAATGGGAATGTCTATTTTGTGTATAATTTGTAAAGTTCATTTAAAATTGTGCCTTTTGTCATCCAGAATGTACATTTATTTAGAACACCACATATAAAATGCTGATTTACGATTATCTGGCGTGATGGCTCGGATAAAAAAAACAAAAAAACCTTAAACCCCACTAGTCATTTCCCCTCATTCGGGGGGATATTTTGCCATGGCTTACTATATACAACTATTTAATGTGCATTTTGCAATCTTTTTTTGGTGAAAAATAAAATACAACTTAAAAAATATATATATATATATACAGTACTGTGCAAAAGTTTTAGGCAGGTGTGAAAAAATGCTGTAAAGTAAGAATGCTTTCAAAAATAGACATGTTAATAGATTATATTTATCAATTAACTAAATGCAAAGTGAGTGAACAGAAGAAAAATCTAAATCAAATCCATATTTGGTGTGACCACCCTTTGCCTTCAAAACAGCATCAAGCATCAATTCTTCTAGGTACACTTGCACACAGTTTTGAAGGAACTCGGCAGGTAGGTTGGCCCAAACATCTTGGAGAACTAACCACAGTTCTTCTGTGGATTTAGGCAGCCTCAGTTGCTTCTCTCTCTTCATGTAATCCCAGACAGACTCGATGATGTTGAGATCAGGGCTCTGTGGGGGCCATACCATCACTTCCAGGACTCCTTGTTCTTCTTTACGCTGAAGATAGTTCTTAATGACTTTCGCTGTATGTTTGGGGTCGTTGTCATGCTGCAAAATAAATTTGGGGCCAATCAGATGCCTCCCTGATGGTATTGCATGATGGATAAGTATCTGCCTGTACTTCTCAGCATTGAGGAGACCATTAATTCTGACCAAATCCCCAACTCCATTTGCAGAAATGCAGCCCCAAACTTGCAAGGAACCTCCACCATGCTTCACTGTTGCCTGCAGACACTCATTCGTGTACGCTTTCCAGCCCTTTGGCGAACAAACTGCCTTCTGCTACAGCCAAATATTCCAAATTTTGACTCATCAGTCCAGAGCACCTGCTGCCATTTTTCTGCACCCCAGTTCCTGTGTTTTCGTGCATAGTTGAGTCGCTTGGCCTTGTTTCCACGTCGGAGGTATGGCTTTTTGGCCGCAAGTCTTCCATGAAGGCCACTTCTGACCAGACTTCTCCGGACAGTAGATGGGTGTACCAGGGTCCCACTGTTTCTGCCAGTTCTGAGCTGATGGCACTGCTGGACATCTTCCGATTGCGAAGGGAAGTAAGCATGATGTGTCTTTCATCTGCTGCAGTAAGTTTCCTTGGCCGACCACTGCGTCTCTGGTCCTCAACGTTGCCCGTTTCTTTGTGCTTCTTCAAAAGAGCTTGGACAGCACATCTGGAAACCCCTGTCTGCCTTGAAATTTCTGCCTGGGAGAGACCTTGCTGATGCAGTATAACTACCTTGTGTCTTGTTGCTGTGCTCAGTCTTGCCATGGTGTATGACTTTTGACAGTAAACTGTCTTCAGCAACCTCACCTTGTTAGCTGAGTTTGGCTGTTCCTCACCCAGTTCTATTCCTCCTACACAGCTGTTTCTGTTTCAGTTAATGATTGTGTTTCAACCTACATATTGAATTGATGATCATTAGCACCTGTTTGGTATAATTGTTTAATCATACACCTGACTATATGCCTACAAAATCCCTGACTTTGTGCAAGTGTACCTAGAAGAATTGATGCTGTTTTGAAGGCAAAGGGTTGTCACACAAAATATGGATTTGATTTAGATTTTTCTTCTGTTCACTCACTTTGCATTTAGTTAATTGATAAATATAATCTATTAACATGTCTATTTTGAAAGCATTCTTACTTTACAGCATTTTTTCACACCTGCCTAAAACTTTTGCACAGTACTGTATATATATATATATATATATATATATATATATATATATATATATATATATATATATATATATATATAAAATAATAATATCTTTATTTTTTATATAGAGCCTTTCATAGTGGACCACCATCACAAAGCACTTTACAGAGGTAGGCTGTGAACGGTGCATTATAGGCAGAGTCACTTACAATAGGACATTGATTTAATCAGGGTCACTGTGACAGGGTGACTGGGCGGTCTGACGTCAGGCCAGAAGCAGGAAGGAAAACTCTGACACCAGGCACTGCAGTTTTTAAAGAAATACACGGCTGGCCTCCATTTTATTTACAAATAACAAAAATAAATCAAAGGTTTGAACAAAAAGAAACTTGCTCACAGAGCGAAAATAAAACAGGTAAACAAAACAAAATCACGAACACAAAATATACGATCAGGCTGGGCAATAGCCTTCACTGATCCTTATGTTTTAGTTTTGTTTTAGTTTTGTTTTTCTCTCACTCCTCTCTCTCACTCTCTCCGATCTAACACCCCCACACACGAGCTGGAGAGCTGCAGGCTTTTTATATTGTGGCCGAGGGGTTTAACTAGCTAGCAATTATTCTATTACCCCTCGGCCACAATCTGCACGAGTTTTTCAATTACTGTGGATGAGGTTTCCCATCCACGCTAATATCCAAAATAAACATTTGGCTACGCCGTCAATACATTTTTAAATAAATACAAATAAACACACAGCGCCTCGCTGTCATATAAATACAATACTAAATCATAATAAACAAATACAAAATAACACTGGGGCAGAGGGGGACCCCGTTCTAAAATAAAATAAACAAATCAATGTACAGGGCACCTCGCCCTGTTACAGTCACACAGTAAGTCAGTCAGTGGCAGAGGTTGGATTTGAACTGATGACCTTCTGGTTACAAACCCTGGACCACTGAACCACACTGTCTGCTATAAATCAGACTTGTAGGACTCAAGTCGCAATTTTGTGACTTGGACTCGGACTGGAACATTCGGGGCTCCGTGACTCAGATATTAACGACGAGTCCTTTTTTATTTTCTATTACACAAGTAATACTGCAGTTACTAGGAAACTGTGCACAGGAAAAACCCACCCAACAAAACATTATCCAATCACTGGTTTGCCCTGTTGTCTTTGCAGCCAGTCATACTAAGAATAAGAAATTGGAAGCAAGTTAGGTTGTAGCGTAAACCCCCCACATAAATCCAACTGCAACCATCGCATTAAGTTTTATAAGGAATAAATAATGTAAGCATGGTAAACAAGTAATCATTTTAAGCCTTTCTCTTTATTACTTTAAACCGTGTTCTAAGTTTTTTAAGCAATGCAGAAATACATTTCTAAAACTGCATTCTTGAAAAATACATAATTTGATTTTGCTGAGCTCCTTGAATCTCTGGAATGTAATATTGGTCACCTTAATATAATTGAGTTTACTGGAAACAAAAATGAATGAAAAAAGAATAATCATGTGAGTTATAATCATACTTTTAGAGCTTCTTAATTCATATCTGTGCTTTACTTCTAATCTCCACTCATTCCCAGCACACGACATCACTGTTTGCAAGCAACGTAAATGAATTCACCTGGCAAATTCAGTACAAAACTAGGCACAAATCAAAAATTACCTACCGTTAAACAATCAGATATATCAGACTTATTTTATTATTTGTGCATTTTTCATGTAGGATATCAGACAACGTTTGTTAGGTAAACGGTTCCCTCACTACTACCACTAGTTGAATGAAAATTGATTTGAGTTTGTCTCAAGGACTCAGACTCGGATTCGATACTCGAAGTCAAGGACTCGTGACTCGTGACTCGAATGATAGTGACTCGGACTCAGACTCTCGGGACTTGGACACGGAATTGGACTCAAGGTTTGAGCACTCGACTACAAGTTTGATATATATATATATATATATATATATATATATATATATATATATATATATATATATATAAAAAAGCAGTGGTCTCTTAATTTTTTCCAGAGCTGTATATATATACAAACTGCTGTGCAAAAGTCTTAGCCATGTTGTATTTTTCTACGCTGATGCATTATGAGCATCAACAATTTACTCAAAGCTTCCACTGGTATTTTCTGCCATTATAACAACCTTGACTTGCATAAAGAAGGAAAAACATTGAGTGAAATAGCTTGTATCACTCGATTTTCAAAGTGTGGTATCCGAAGCATAATCAACAAGTACAGAGAAACATTGTCTGTAATTGACAAACCCAGGACTGGAAGGCCCCAAAAAGCGTTCTAACAAGGATGAGCAATACTTGAAGATAATATCCTTAAGGAATAGAAAGAAGACAAGCATTGAATTGACAGCAGAACTGGCAGAAGGCACAGGTGTCGTTGTCCATCAAATCAACAGTACGAAGGTCACTCTTGAAATTAGGACTTAAAGGATGTGTTGCAGTAAGAATACCTCTGTTAAGAAAGGGAAACACGACTAAAGGCTAAAATATGCACAAGAACACAGAAACTGAACTAGGGAACAATGGAAAGGTACTTTGGACTGTTGATGGATGGACAATGACCTGTGCCTTTGCCCCTTTGCCACCTCCCAGCACACTACCTATCAGATCAAGACAGGAGCCCACCACCTCCAATTTCACCTGCAAGCTGGACTTCTTCCCCTGCCAAATGAATAAATACTGCAGCTGATGTTAGAGATGTTGTGTTTCAGTTGCTAAATGCACAGAGGGAGGTAAATAGTGGGCAAGGTTACATCATCAAGATATTGGATGCCATGAAGGACCAACAAGGGCATCAGTTGGTAATTGTGCAAAACTTAACCGACCACCGAGTCTTAGTGAGTTTATAGCTAGCTTGGTTCCTATTCTGCAAATTCTTAGTTCTCAGCTGCAATCACATGCTGGAAGTGTACAGGGACAACAGACACCTCCCATTTCACAGACTGTGTCTATCCCTCTGCGTCAAAATGGCCAACATGCAGGTAGAGGGGAAAAATAGTACTTTTAATCGGACCTCTATGTAGGCTTGTTTGGAATTTATTTTCTTATGTTGACATCTACTTTTGTATGTATTTATACAAGGAAACTTTATTGTAATGCCTAGTATATGTAATGCCATTTTCTATATCAAGATTTCATTATTTTCTCTTAGGTTTCTATTTATATAATTCAAATAAAATCTACAGTAGAGGTCAGGTGTCATATAATGTACAGTACGTATCCAGAGTTCAGATAGGCTACAGTTGCATTGATAATTTCTGTATCAATACACTGGATGCAAATAACGGTATATCATTTATGCAATACAACACACGTTCCGTAAGGTTACATATGGTTAAAACAAGTGAATAAATCTCATTCATCACTACAAGTATAGAAAAGGCTTAAATATTTCCATAACTACAAATATTGAATTATCTAGGTGGTGTATAAGAAGTGAGCCCTGGTCCTGTACATCCTCTCTCTGTATCGTGGGCGTCACAGCCGGGGTCTGTCAATCTCAGGCTTGCACTCAAGCTCTAAAATTACATTTGCTGCTACTGCTTCTGCAACTGCTGCCCCTCCCAGCAAAGCCATACTGTAGTTTGTTTATTCTATTTTTTTAACACAAAATAATTTAAATACTGTTTCAAATTAACTCCTGATAAATTTTGACAAGTGACACAGTTTTCCTTATAAATTCTCTCGTAAACAAAAGAAATAGTCGCAAGAAGCACTGCTCGTTAAGATATTAACATTATTTTGTAGATCAACATAGTTTCAGAGATCACATTAGCATGATTATTTAATAACAAAATAATAATCCGAGTCTGAATCTGAGTCATCAGGGTCCAAGTCACTATCATTCGAGTCTGAGTCCGAGTGTCGAGTCCTTGACTTTGAGACTCGAGTCCGAGTCCTTGAAACAAACTCAATCATAATGACCGCTTGAAAATGCCAAGATCAATGCTACGTACTAATTTGTTCATTAACACCGGAGTTAACATTTTCAAACTATTGAAAATCCCCCCAAAGTGTTCAAAAGCAGAGAAAGGGCAACTTTACTGAAGATGAGATTATAATAATAGCTGACAGTGTCTAAGAAGAGTGAGAAAACTAAGATGTAGCACAAAACAATGCAAAGCGTATTAAAAACTATACCAACCTTATACATTAAAATCCTTCTGGTCCAAGACAAAACTGCTCGGACAGGGGCACTAAAACCATGTGAAGCGTCACTATTATTTAAACTAGGAACTATCTTACCACTCACAGTATTTATTGCCTTTTAACAGACCCTGTGGTGTTTGTTTTAGTAATCTTTATCAAATCCCTATTACCTCTGCCCAACTGCACGCTTCTGATAATACAACTTTACACCTGGCTTTATTTAATGTTAGATCTCTCTCTAATAAAGCGCCTTTAATTCATGATTTTATTAAGGACGGATATTTTAGCTTTAACTGAAACTTGGCTTGGAGCTGAGGACAACGTTTACTTGATTGAGGCTTCTCCTCCAAGTGATTCTTTCATTCATAAAGCACGAGGAGGGTGGGGAGGTGGACTTGCCACCATCATCCACAATTAATATATAATTAAACTGAGAATTTTTGAGGGATACTCATCTTTTGAACTGTTAACTTTAACACTAAATAACAAATGACCTGTTCTTATTGTAATTATATATCGGCCGCCTTGTCAAACTTATCATTTTTTATTGAATTTAGTGGGTTTTTATCGATATTAAATCTGATTTTAAATGTTCTGAATTTCTGGGGTTACTAGATTCCTTAGATTTGGTCCAGCATGTTCAGGGTCTGAAGTGACCATACTTTAGATTTAGTATTTTTTTGTGGCCTGGTTGTTCAAAATATTATAACTACTGACCTGACTATTTCTGATCATCTTGCAATTCTTTTTGAGGTTATATTGCCTTACTCTGCAAAGTGCCAGGATTGTATGATCAAAACCTGGGTAGTTAATTCATCAACCACTGTAAAATTCTGTGAAGCTTTAAGCTTATTGCCAGTTGCTTAGTCTGTATCATCAGATGAGTTGGTTAACACCTCCATGACTAACATTTCAGATACTGTAACACCAGTTAAAACTTGGAGGGTGTTTAACAAAAGAAGCACACCATGGTTTAATGACACGACTCGTAACAATTGTTACAAAATATCACATTATTTTTACATACAATTACATTATTTTTTACATTTTTTTACATACAATTAGCCATTTATACAGTTGGGTTTTTACTGGAGCAATCTAGGTAAAGTACCTTGCTCAAGGTTACAGCAGCAATGTGCCCCACCTGGGATTGAACCCACCACCCTCCTCCGGTCAAGAGTCCAGAGCCCTAACCATTACTGCACACTGCTGCACTACTCCAGACTGCTGCCCATTCCATTCTATTCTTGTCTTGAAAGTTTAGTGGGATTGTCAGGAGGTGTCCTGTCTTGGTTTAGGTCTTATCTTTCTGATAGGTTCCAGTTTGTCTCTGTCGGGGAGATGAAGTCAGAAGTTGCTTGTGGTGTTCTGCAGGGCTCTATCTTAGGTCCTTTGTTGTTTTCACTATATATGCTGCCATTAGGTGATACTGTCCACAGGCATGGAATGAATTTCCATTGTTACACAGATGACACTCAGCTATACCTGTCTTTGGATCCAGGCAATCCTTCCACTGGGGTGCTATTAGCTGCTTGCCTTGCTGACATCAAGTGCTGGATGTCACAGAGCTTCTTAATGTTGAATTCTGACAAAACGGAGGTCATGCTTGTAGGATCACAGCATCAACTAAAGAATATCCTTAGCAGTCTCTCATTGGAACTAAAACTAGAAATGAGAAATTTGGGGGTCATCTTTGATCCTGATCTATCACTTGAGAATCACATTAGGAATATTACTAAAGTATCATTTTATCTTTTGAGAAATATAGCTAAGCTTAGACCTATCATTGCTATACCTCATGCTGAGAGGCTAATTCTTTCATCAAGAACTGACTATTGCAATGCACGTTTCTCTGGTATCCCAAAATGGGTGGTTTCTCGCTTACAGCTTGTTCAGAATACCGCTACTAGAATTCTGACTAAAACCAGAAAAAGTGAACACATTACCCCTGTTTTGGCTTATTTGCACTGGCTCCCTGTGGAGTCTAGAATTGATTTTAAGATTTTGTTATTAACTTATAAAGCCCTGAATGGATTAGCACCCAATTATCTGCAATAGTTACCCGTATCGTCCAAACTGCACTCTGAGATCACAGGATGCGGGGCTACTGGTTATTCCTAGGGTCAACAAAATTAACATGGGAGGAAGGTCTTTTTCTTGTAAAGCTCCTAAAAGCTCTTGACTGCATCTGTCAGAGAAGCTGGGACCATTACAGTTTTCAAGTCTAGCATTTCCGTTAACAGGTCATCATAATTAAGATTGATCAAAATAGTCATTTTAAATCACCAAAGTGCAAACTACAATATTGCACTTTAGAAAGTACTTAGTGCATGTAGTAAGGGTACGGTTCATTAACCAGGCATAAATAGAGGATAATAATACAAACACTGACCATTGTAAAAGCACAAAACATATATCATGTTGTCTGTGCAGGGGAGGGAACATCAGAGTGAGAGAAATATATATGTATCACAATCTCTTACTTTACTTTCTATACCATAGGTTCCGATTAGCTACTGACAGGCTAAAAACTCTTAATTTAACCGCTCATTATTCAACCCTGCATACTGCACTTCAGCTGAATACTTATCATCAGGAATGTCCATATACAGGCTGTTTCATGTCCCTAAAATTGTGTTCCCACTCCTGCATAAACAAAACCACAACAAAGGACAGACGGACACAAACCCCCAGGATGGCCGTTCAGTTTGCAAGAGAAGTGGGCTTTCACCAACTCCCCAGATAACATAATGCTGTTTCAACTGTTCCACGGGATATAATAGGAGGCTGTGTGGTCCAGTGGTTAAAGAAAAGGGCTTATAACCAGGAAGTCCCAGGTTCAAATCCCACCTCAGCCACTGACTCATTGTGTGACCCTGAGCAAGTCACTTAACCTCCTTGTGCTCCGTCTTTCGGGTGAGACGTAGTTGTAAGTGACTCTGCAGCTGATGCATAGTTCACACACCCTAGTCTCTGTAAGTCGCCTTGGATAAAAGCGTCTGCTAAATAAACAAATAATAATAATATAGATGATGAAATTTAAGTTAAAGAAAAAACTTCTCAAAATCGAGAATCTGCCAAATCCAGAGGCTGTGAGAAAGGGCATCCCAAACCATTCTAATAGAGGCTGTGAGAAAGGGCGTCCCAAACCATTCTAATAGAGGCTGCGAGAAAGGGCGTCCCAAACCATTCTAATAGAGGCTGTGAGAAAGGGCGTCCCAAACCATTATAATAGAGGCTGTGAGAAAGGGCGTCCCAAACCATTCTAATAGAGGCTGTGAGAAAGGGCGTCCCAAACCATTCTAATAGAGGCTGTGAGAAAGGGCATCCCAAACCATTCTAATAGAGGCTGTGAGAAAGGGCGTCCCAAACCATTCTAATAGAGGCTGTGAGAAAGGGCGTCCCAAACCATTCTAATAGAGGCTGTGAGAAAGGGCGTCCCAAACCATTCTAATAGAGGCTGTGAGAAAGGGCGTCCCAAACCATTCTAATAGAGGCTGTGAGAAAGGGCATCCCAAACCATTCTAATAGAGGCTGTGAGAAAGGGCGTCCCAAACCATTCTAATAGAGGCTGTGAGAAAGGGCGTCCCAAACCATTCTAATAGAGGCTGTGAGAAAGGGCGTCCCAAACCATTCTAATAGAGGCTGTGAGAAAGAGCGTTCCAAACCATTCTAATAGAGGCTGTGAGAAAGGACGTCCCAAACCATTCTAATAGAGGCTGTGAGAAAGGGCATCCCAAACCATTCTAATACAGGCTGTGAGAAAGGGCATCCTAAACCATTCTAATAGAGGCTGTGAGAAAGGGCGTCCCAAACCATTTCAATAGAGGAGTGCTCTGGCACAGCTAAACCATAAACCAAACATAACTTCTTATATAAGTAATAGTAACTAGTAGTAGTAATTGTAGCTACACCAGGACAATGAAAGTACCTAGTTTGTTGGCCTTGCTTGCAGGAAGTCTGTTACTGTGTTACTTCCTTGGTCATTTCACCCCAGCAGTGTTATCTTAGTGTTACTGGCTGAAAGCATGTCAATCAATAAAACACAGATAGATGATGTAGACAGTGGAGATGATCAAGTATTGTGCCTTGAATTATTGCTTGTGTTAACATATTGCATGTAGGGTTCCTGGACTAGAGTGATGCAACTGCTCAAATTAAGATGTGCTCATCTTCTGTAAATCTTTTGGTGTATTATGTAATACAATGGGGAAGTTCCCAGATGTTTGATAGAATACAAGTGCAGTGATACGGGGTAGCACTGAATAACCAACTAGAAAAGTGACTGTCTCAGAAGCTGGTAGTCGACCAATCACATGCTTCAATTTCACAACAGTAGAGCAACATTTACCAACAAAACTACAAACTTATCAAATAGAGTGTGTTTAAAATGCACACTAGTTACAAACTAGCAATGTCAATATTGTAATTGCATCCAGCTGTTTGAATTGAAAAGGCAAGTAATTGTGAAGGATGTGGTTACAGATGGATGGAATTAACATGTATCCTATAAATGACCATTTTATAACACTAATAAAACAGTAAATTCTGTTCAACTGTCACATTAGTAGTAGTTCTACCCCTAAGTGATACACCAAAGTTATTTTTCATGTTTCCATTCATGGATGTTATTTAAGCACAGTTGATCAGTTTTTAAACATCTGGCACATCTTCCTTTTTGGAAGTTTGTATACTTTGGCTTGGAAATGTGACAGATGCATGATGAACATACAGTATTTGTCAAAATTAGAGAAAGACGTTTTGATTAAAGCAAATGACTCTGCCATTAGACATGGCATCTCTGGGTATATTGTTCTCTCTGCGAGTCTGACACATGGAATGAAGGCTTTGGATTTTCCGTGGCGTTGAAGAATGTCTGCCAGGCCCACAGACGTGTCAGTTCCCGTTAGGCCACCTGCTTTTCTTTTTGATATAATCGACATCATTAGATCCTTTTGTCTTCTTAGATCAATCAGAGTAGCTTCACTGCAAAAGCTTTCATCCAAACATTGTGCTATTTTACATTGTTCTTTGTATTTTATTTATTTATATATGGTCAGGATAAAATCACAAACATTGTATCTGAAAAAACTAGTGTAATCTGTGGCAGAAATGTATTTAGCAGTATACCATTGAAATGGCTTTTTTGTTCCTCTTTGGCACTTCAAAGCTCAGAATGTTTCAGGTCAACACACTTAGAAGCATTTTTTGAGCAAAAAATAAGTTATGAATGCATTTCTCGTTAAAAAGCTTAATTGTCGCAGGTCATGTACATCACTTCCTGTCTCAACAACTAAATAAGGTGAACTCATTAATCAAAGTGCATGTTAACAAGATCAAGAAAAATGAATGGAAGCATAATTCTCTGTTTTGGAAACTACTAGCGTACAGCGAGATGGCTCTCTCACCTGCGATCAGCAGCCAAATGGAAATGAAATAAAAAATAATGGGAATATCTATTTTTTGTTTGATTTGTAAAATTCATTTAAAAGTGTGTGTTTTGTCATGGAGAATGTACATTTATTTAGAACACTTCACAAATACCATGCTGATTTACGATTATCTAGCATGTGGGTAAAAATCAGATGGCACAGATTTAAGAAAAAAAAAAAAGAAAAATTGGATGGGGCGGGGGTAAGCTATCTATCTATATTGGTTGGAAGTTTCTTTTGACATCTACTTTTGTATGTATTTTAGTATGTATGATTGCAGGCTATAAATAAATACGTTTGAAGTGTCATTTGTGTTTGTAGTTGTTAGTTATATTTTTGGGTGACACAGCATAGGTTATTGTAAATAAAAAACGTGATTTGGCATAATTTAATGATAACGCTATTAATAATAAATGAATCATGATTATAGCAGCAGTTTTTAAGTATTCTGTAAATATTTCGTCTAATAGTTCAAAAGTACAATTTGGGCTGTCAGGTCTTGTTTTCAAAAAAATATCGGCACGGACATTATATACAAACCAATGGAATACCGTGTGGATATGTATGTATGTGTGTGTGTGTGTGTGTGTGTGTGTGTGTGTGTGTGTGTGTGTGTGTGTATTTAATAGAGAGAGAGAATACATGTATGTCTCCAGTCATATGTGGTTTTCCTTAAGTTCTAGCCAGAATTGTATATATTTATTACTGCCACAGCCTTATCTTTTCGCCCCATTGCCACTGTACTGTATGCATCCATTCATCCCTACCTGCGATGTCATTGGGCAGTGTGCTTCAGGCTTAAGGTTGCAAATTGTTAAAACATGTGAACAAATCTCATTCATAACCACAAGTATATAAAAATATTTCCATAACTACAAATATTGAATTATCTAGGTAGTCTCTGTATCGTCGGCGTCACAGCCACGGTCTGTTAAATTTTTGATTGAAGTCTTTCGTTAATTAAAACCCTCCTTTTCCAAGTGCAAATTAACTCCTGATAAATTATGACAATTAACACGGATTTGCTTTTAACTTCCCACGCAAACAAAAGAAATAGTCGCAAGAAGCAATGCTCGTTAAGATAGTGACATTATTTTGTAAATCATCATTATTTCGTAAATCATATTAGCACGATTATTTAATAACGAAATAGGCATAAGGACCACTTGAAAATGCCAAAACCAATGCTACATACCGATTTCTTGATAACACTGGAATTATCATTCACGACCTTCTGAAAATCCTGCCCTCTATTTTGTTAGTTATAAATGAGAATTTATCATCAAATATGTAAAGTTGATTTCTTCTGCATTGTCAATACAGTATCAACTCAACACGAGAAGAAAGTCAATAATATTAAACATCACTCATATTTGTTAACTAGTACAAATATTTGATTGATATTTCTTTCTTCATACAGGTTACATTACTATACAATTTAAAAATCTATGGTGCAGATGGTGCTAAACAAAAATCCAGTTGGTCTCAGATTGTCCTGTGTGAAAAGCGCACCCATTATGGTGAAGGTGAATGTGATTTTGGAATGGTAATTTATTTGAAGCCGTTAGAGAAGAATATTTATTGAACGCTCCTTGCAGATACTTCAGTGCTTCACTTCCGGTCAACTCCTAAAGTCACGTGAAGAAATGCATAACAAAAGTAGTGATTAGTACTCGAATACAAGCCAATGCATCGAGCTGCTGGGAGTTTGAGTTCTTTTAAAGAAAATAAATTGCAACATTAAGAATGTTTAGGTATTTGTTTGTTTTTCTTGGAGAAATTATATATATATATATATATATATACAGTACTGTGCAAAAGTTTTAGGCAGGTGTGAAAAAATGCTGTAAAGTAAGAATGCTTTCAAAAATAGACATGTTAATAGATTATATTTATCAATTAACTAAATGCAAAGTGAGTGAACAGAAGAAAAATCTAAATCAAATCCATATTTGGTGTGACCACCCTTTGCCTTCAAAACAGCATCAAGCATCAATTCTTCTAGGTATACTTGCACACAGTTTTTGAAGGAACTCGGCAGGTAGGTTGGCCCAAACATCTTGGAGAACTAACCACAGTTCTTCTGTGGATTTAGGCAGCCTCAGTTGCTTCTCTCTCTTCATGTAATCCCAGACAGACTCGATGATGTTGAGATCAGGGCTCTGTGGGGCCATACCATCACTTCCAGGACTCCTTGTTCTTCTTTACGCTGAAGATAGTTCTTAATGACTTTCGCTGTATGTTTGGGGTCGTTGTCATGCTGCAGAATAAATTTGGGGCCAATCAGATGCCTCCCTGATGGTATTGCATGATGGATAAGTATCTGCCTGTACTTCTCAGCATTGAGGAGACCATTAATTCTGACCAAATCCCCAACTCCATTTGCAGAAATGCAGCCCCAAACTTGCAAGGAACCTCCACCATGCTTCACTGTTGCCTGCAGACACTCATTTGTGTACGCTCTCCAGCCCTTCGGCGAACAAACTGCATTCTGCTAGAGCCAAATATTTCAAATTTTGACTCATCAGTCCAGAGCACCTGCTGCCATTTTTCTGCACCCCAGTTCCTGTGTTTTCGTGCATAGTTGAGTCATTGGCCTTGTTTCCACGTCGGAGGTATGGCTTTTTGGCCGCAAGTCTTCCATGAAGGCCACTTCTGACCAGACTTCTCTGGACAGTAGATGGGTGTACCAGGGTCCCACTGTTTTCTGCCAGTTCTGAGCTGATGGCACTGCTGGACATCTTCCGATTGCGAAGGGAAGTAAGCATGATGTGTCTTTCATCTGCTGCAGTAAGTTTCCTTGGCCGACCACTGCGCTCACGGTCCTCAACGTTGCCCGTTTCTTTGTGCTTCTTCAAAAGAGCTTGGACAGCACATCTGGAAACCCCTGTCTGCCTTGAAATTTCTGCCTGGGAGAGACCTTGCTGATGCAGTATAACTACCTTGTGTCTTGTTGCTGTGCTCAGTCTTGCCATGGTGTATGACTTTTGACAGTAAACTGTCTTCAGCAACCTCACCTTGTTAGCTGAGTTTGGCTGTTCCTCACCCAGTTTTATTCCTCCTACACAGCTGTTTCTGTTTCAGTTAATGATTGTGTTTCAACGTACATATTGAATTGATGATCATTAGCACCTGTTTGGTATAATTGTTTAATCATACACCTGACTATATGCCTACAAAATCCCTGACTTTGTGCAAGTGTACCTAGAAGAATTGATGCTGTTTTGAAGGCAAAGGGTTGTCACACCAAATATGGATTTGATTTAGATTTTTCTTCTGTTCACTCACTTTGCATTTAGTTAATTGATAAATATAATCTATTAACATGTCTATTTTGAAAGCATTCTTACTTTACAGCATTTTTTTCACACCTGCCTAAAACTTTTGCACAGTACTGTATATATATATATATATATATATATATATATATATATATATATATATATATATATATATATATATATATATATATATTTAGCTCAAAGAGCCAGCTGCTAACGTTTCGATATGTTGCACATATCTTTTTCAAGGGAGCCTGTGTTTGAATCAAAACATTGGAGGTATTTATAGGTTTTGACGGCATGACAACTACTTGTTATTGTTTACATTCAAATCTATGATTTATTCTTACATGATGTAATGCTGTTCTATATATTGTGACATCATTTTTACTTCTATCTTTGAATCTGTATTAATTCTAATAAACATTACTTTATATAAATTTATATTTTTATTATATCATGCAATGCTGGCTCTGAGGATCAGTCTAGATTTGGCCTCCCCAGCGCATCAGCATGCACAACTTTTGAACAAACTTTGTTTATTTATTTAAATGTTATATATCTATTGAAGTTAATTAGTTCATTCTTTTCTGTTGAGTCCGTTGGCATAATTGTATTCAGTCTATTTATCCATTTACTTTCTTTTTATTCTTCTATATGTCGCATTGTCTAATTTTAGCTGTTCTAATACTACAAACTTTACATCATTTATGTCATGTCCTTGACTGGTGAAGTGCTGTACTATTGGTTCATTCATTTTTTATTTCTAATTAATGAAAGGTGGTTCTGAATTCATTTATATAAAGTAGTTCCAGTCTCTCCAACATATTTGATTTCATCACATTTTTCACAGGCTATTCCATAAACAACATTGCTATTTTTACAGTAGGTATTAGTTTTTAGTGGATATGTGGTGTTCTTATGTTTAATTATATTTTTACTTTTATCTATGTATTTACACACTTTACATCTACTGGTGCACATGTTCGTAGAACCTATTTTGTCAATTATTCTTTTATGTTTACTGTGAACTAAAATATCACCTAAATTAGCTTCTCTTTTGAATGCTACAACTGGGGCCTTAAGAAATACTTTTTAATTTTTCTGAATTATGTAGAATCATAAGTGTTTCCAAACTATCTTAGAAATATTGGGCAAAAGTTTAGAGTAAGTCATTATTAATGGGACTCTTTTGACCTTTTTATCTCTAGTTTTATAATCTAGTAAACATCTCTTTTAGTTTATCCACTTTTCTTAACTCCATCTCTATAATTCTTTCTTTGTATCCTCTTTTTTAAGATTTGTTTTAATACATTTCTTTGTTTTACATAGTCACTTTCTTTTGAGCATATTCTTCGTATTCTTATTCCTAGACCCTTTGGGATTGCCCTTTTAGTGTGTATCGGATGTGCAGAGGACATGTGTAAATACTGGTGCATGTCAGTAGGTTTACAGAAGAGGTCAGTCTCAATTGAACCTTCTTCAAGTTTTACTATGGTATCTAAAAATTCTATTTCTTTCCTTGTCCATCGAAGGTCCACCTTAATATTACTGAGTATTTCATTTGCTATTTTATGAAACTGGAAGAGAGACTCTTCTCCATGTGTCCAAACCCCAAAAATATCATCTACAAACCGAATGTATTCTAAAGGTTCTCTTTCCGATTTTCTAAGTAATTGTTCTTCCCATTTTCCCATGTATGTACTGGCAAAATGCATTCCTAATTTAGATCCTATTGCTGTACCATCGTTTTGTTTGTAATTCTTATCAACAAATGTAAAATAACTGTTTTCTAAAACTACGTTGATCATGTTCAGTACTTCTGCTGTTGGTATTGATTTATCTAGTCTATTATCTAGTGCTTTTTGACAAGCTTCTAAAGTTTCTGTGATCCAGAGACTCGCCACACAGGCTCGCTTGGGTTATTTTCCCTTCTAAGGCACGACAACACACATAATTTGAAAGAAATAGCGCTGATGCACACTTTTAATTATACAAATAAACAAAACAAACAAAAACACCTAGCTCCGTTTTGGAGTTCTGACTACCCACGTCAGGAACCTTTTCTAATGAGCTGGACAGCTACACTGTTTACCGGCTAAAAACAAAAAAACCACACAGTTACCTTTAGTAATACAGTTGAAAAACACCATCAACGGGGCCCTCCACACAGCAGCCCTGAAGGGACTGGCTGCTCTCTTTATATACCCTGCACCTGGCTCTAATCTACAATAACAGCCAGGTGCAGGTCATAATTAACTAATAAAACAATTAAACAATTATGTTTTTGGCAGGGAGGATATTAACACCCTCCCTGCCGTGTTACAATATATATAATTGTTTTTCTTACACAAGACTCAAACTCCCAAGTCACTCCGGTGTGTTCCATCAATGAGAGGTGCAGCATCGAAAACAGTTTTATTGTTTACAAATTCTATTAAAGACATACAATTAAAAATCAAATACACGTTTAACGTAATGTGGGCCTCTTTCTGTGAGATCTGTGAAGTGACGGTAATACATATTAGAAGTGTCCTCCCCTTTGTCCTGAGTCTATCTCCACTTCATTTCGGGGTTAACTTTGCAGCTCCTTTTAAGATTTTGAAAGGAATAATAAAAATGTTAGACACAAAGTTGTTGTTTGTTACGTTATGAGATTTGTAACTATAATTTAACAAGTGAAAATGACATGTGTTTTCATGAATAAATCCTACCTTGATATTGTCTTTGTATAGATGGGTCATACACCTAAACTCTAGTCTCCTCTCCTCCCCTTTGATTGTGAGAATATTTGCCCTTCACAAATTTGTTTTGTGCTGTATTGTTTAGCTGACACTGCCTGTCATTGTCTCTTTGTCAGCCAGTGTAAATGACTTAGCAAACGCTAATTGATTTGGGAAGTAAATGACATGAGTAAATAACATGCTACTGAAATAGTATAATTATGCTGTTTGCTCATAGCGCTTAAAATCCTTGTCCATTATCTATTTGTGATCAACCATGTAATCACCAAACTGCATCACTGTTGTAGGCTTTATTTATAATGCATGAGGGACCTGGTAAGTGCATGTTAGTATTTTACCAGCATCCACATACTAACAGTGCTATTGTACGGACATGTGAACCATTCCCACACATTTTTCAAAATACAGACTTTGAGCACACACTCCTTCAATGAGTCAGGCACCTCTATTGTCATACCATTAAGTGTGAAGTATTGTAAGAAACTGCATATTATACAGTAAAGGTCCTTTATTTTGTGTTTTAATTTTATATAGTATTTATTAGGAATTTATCAGTGTTTATTAAAAATGTATTTAAATGGCTGAAAATCTGTGAAATGTTACATTTCTTATTTTACCAGGTAAATATGGGGGTAAAAAGCAGCTCACCTGCTTCTATTCTCTGTAAATGTAACCAGTGTAAAGCTGGTGAAGTTAACCTGTGTCAATACTTAACTTCAGTGTGTTAAAAAGATTTCTGTAAATGTATTTTCTGAAGCTATTTTTTTGGTGTAAATCAATATTTTGACATGCCTTTTGGGTTGAAATCGGTAAACACAGACCCTATAACCTTAACCCTATCCCTATAACCCTAACCCTATAACTTTTGTAAAACCCAGGAATTTTTCTGTAAATCTGTGAAAACTGAGACTAAAGGGCTTTGAGTATATAAAGGGGTTTGAGTCTTAGGAGGCTTGGTGGTCCAGTGGTTAAAGAAAAGGGCTTGATACCAGCAGGTTCCCGGTTCAAATCTTGGCTCAGCCACTGACTCACTGTGTGTGACCCTAAGCAAGTCGTTTAACCTCCATGTGCTCTGTCCTTTTGATGAGACATAAAACCGAGGTCCTATTGGAAGTGACTCTGCAGCAGCAGTTGTAATGTATTGTTCACCACCAAGTCTCTGTGAGTCTTTTTGGATAAACACATCTACTAAATAAAAAAATTATTTTAAGTAGGACACCATTTTTTTACTCAGTAAATGAATAGCTTAGAAGATCAAAAAAAGTTATCTGCTGAACTAGAAAGTCCCTTGTGTGGAAACTGAGGTCACACACTCATGGAACACGATGTAGTTCTTCTGTAAAAAATGTGAAAGAATCTGAGTTCAAAGTTTAAAATGTGTGACGACACTGTCCCAATTATACTTCAGCATTTTTATTTGAATGATTTTTAAATGATTGTTCATGTGAAAGAGATGCAATACATTCTTTTAACACATTGTTCTCTTATTATGTGCTGTCCCAATATTAGAGTGTCCACCTGGTCTGTCTCACCTTCAGCTCATAAAAAATGATATACCATGTGTTTTCCTTTGTTAAACCATGAACTGTTACCACGGCCAGCCAATATATACCATGGCACATAGTGCCACAGCCAAACCATATTTAACTCAACTGCACAACAGGGCAGAGGATGGGCAGGAAGCGACAACCCTCCACACCACAAGTGAGCATCTAACACGATAAAATATTGCTTATTTTACAGCCTTTCATGGTCTAAATTGACACTGCAAGATATTTCACAATTAAATATAATATTTATTCAAAATTGATCTGTGAGACGTGTGAGTAAAAATAATGGAATTTCCATACAGAAAGTATGTGAAACAAAAAAAATATATTTTAATTTTTGTTACACGAAAAACAAAAATTACTGGCATAAGGGAGGGAGTGCTGGATCAAAAAAAGACCCCACTATTCTTTTGTGTACGACTGCACCTTCCACCTTTTCAGTCCTCTGTGGATCAGCCACCATACATAAAAAAGAAAAACAAAAGTTTAACAGAACACACACATCAACACTATGGCACAGACACTCATTTCTCACTAATCCCTCTAGCCTCGTAACCCTGCCTGTATTTCAAAGACCCCTGAAACACAGTAGCGCATACCCTGACCAAGGTGACTTCTGTCAAGGTCACATGATCTTGGTAAGGGAAGTCCCAAGTTAGCTTGGTGCCTTCTACTGCTAGGAGACTGAATTACAGACTGAAACCCCTTTGACTCATCATGTATCCCACCCCTCAGAGTGGAGCCGAAGGAAGCATACCCCATACTAAAACTATATTTATCGGTGGGACCGATCAAACCTGGTGGTAGGGGTGGCAGAAAGGCTACCGCACCCAGTAATTCTGGGCCGGGACTGGCCAAACTATAAGGGATTGGTGAAGTTAACGGCAGCCCCGGTAGCACATGTAAATATGTAAGAAAAAGAGAAAGGGGAACCGATTGGTGAGATTTTCCCCTTTATAACTGATATGTTTCCCCCCCACTTTTTCAAACAAAAAGAGAGAGACGGATCGAAAAATGGGAGGGAGCATCAATGAAACAAGGCTGGGGTCAGGTGGGAGAACGCTCTGATGGTAGCAAATGCCAAACAATGGGGGTTGATACGCAGTGTCACCAAGCAGGCGAGGTTACTGGGCCATCCAGGACAGAGGCTACTCCAGCCCCTCTCAATATACCGGACATGTGGGACTCAAGCGCGGACCTAGTGTGGGACCAGAAAAACAATTCCACACTGGTGCACACTTGGGGGCAGGCCCAGTCAAGTGAAGGTAAGGATGTTGAAGGTGCTGGCCGGCTAATATATCCACATTTCATTATAAAAGGGCAATTGTTATATAGGGTGAACCCTGCCATGGGCACAGGACAGCCTGTAACACAATTAATGATTCCCCAGTCTTATCGGGCCAAGGTCATGAGGCTTGTACATAACATCCCTTTTTCAAGAACTAGTGCAGATTACAGCCAGAGTAGGGATCCCCAAAGAGACATTGACTGATCATGGAACAAACTTTTTGTCTCAAAGATTACAGCAAGTATACAAAATAGTCAAAATATGTCCCGTCCGAACCTCTGTTTATCATCCACAGACAGACGGTTTGGTGGAACATTTTAATTAGACTTTAAAGCAGATGCTGAGATGTTTTGTAATTCAAGAGCAAAAACAACGCTCCTTACCTACCTCCTTTTTGCTGTGAGAGAGAAGCTGCAGAGTTCGACAGGGTTCTTCCCCTTCAAGCTCTTGTATGGCTGACAGCCTCGCGGCATCCTTGATCTGGTGAGAGAGAGGTGGGAGGAGCACAAAGGCTCGTCCAAAAGTATAGCGAAGCATGTGCTCCTACTCAGAGATTGCCTAGATTTGGTTGGTCGATTGGCCTAGGACAATCTAAAATCGGCTCAACACCAGCAAGAGCAGCAGTACAATAAAAATTCAAACTTTTCGGCCAGGAGACAAAGTACTGTTGCTCCTTCCCACGTCAGAATCGAAACTGTGTGCTAAATGGCAGGGGCCATATGAGGTGATTCGGGCTATAGGAAAGCAGCCCGATCGCCGAAATGAACACGAAATTTACCATGTTAATTTGTTGAAGCCTTGGCAGGCAAGAGAGGCCTTATTTATAGCCCCAGGCGAAGTAGAGGATGATTTAGGCCCCTGTCTAGAGGCCCTTAGCACCAGAGACATTCCAATGGGGGAACAGTTACTCCCAGATCAGCAAAGAGAGCTGCGTAAGTTAATTGAGGAGTTCAATGATGTTTTTTCTGACTTGCCCGGTAGAACTAACCTTGTTGAATATGCTATTATCACTCCTCCAGGTGTCACAGTGTGAGAGAGACCTTACCGGATCCCAGAAAGTCGGCGAGGTGGCGTTAGCAAAGAGGTATGGGCGATGCTCGAACTTGGGGTGATTGAACCTTCCAGGAGCGAGTGGTGCAATGCGATTGTGATAGTCGCCAAAAAGGACGGCACCAACCACTTCTGCGTGATTTCCTCAAGGTAAATGCTATTGCCAAGTTCGACGCATACCCCATGCCTCCGGTCGACGAGCTTCTCGACAGACTGGGAATGAGGTTCATCTCCACTTTGGACCTGACAAAGGGATATGGGCAGATCCCCTTAACCCGCAGCTCTAGAGAGAAAACTGCATTTTCAACTCCTGATGGTCTGTTTCACTTTATAACCATGCCGGTTGAGCTACATTGTGCACCCACTGCCTTTCAGAGACTGATGGACCAGGTCTTACACCCACATCGTGAGTATGCAGCAGCGTATATTGACGATGTGGTTATTTACAGCTCCACCTGGTGAGCTGCATCTGGCTAGGATTATGGCCATCCTTCAGTCTCTAAGGGTAGCCTGGCTGACAGCCAACAGAAACTCAATATTTGGGATTTATTATGGGAAATGGACAGGTGAAATACGTTGTCACCAAATTCCAGGCTTTGATGGACGCGGCAATCCTCAAAACCAAGTCTCAGATGAGGTCTCTATTGGGGTTGGCCAGTTATTACCGAAGATTCATTCCCAAGTATGCCACAGTGATCAATCCCTTAGTTGACCTCACTAAAAAGAGCACTCCAAATTTGATTAAATAGTCAGGAGAATGTCAGGGGGCATTTGACACTATCAAACAGGGCCTTTGCCAGGCCGCCACCCTCATTACACCAGATTTTAACAAGATATTTATACTCCACACCAACGCTTTGGATGTTGGTCTGGGTGCGGTTTTGTCCAAAAGGTAGACGGAGTAGAACACCCCATCATGTACCTCAGTAAAAATATGCTCCCCTGGGAGCGCAACTACTCGTAGTCGAAAAGGAGTGTTTGGCCATTAAATGGGCTACTCACTCTTTACGATACTACCTGCTGTGACATTCATTCGATCTTGTCATAGATCATGCCCCACTCAAGTGGTTAAGCACAGTGCCCGGGTAACTCGGTGGTATCTGGCTGTGACCGAGTCGTTGTTGAGTGGCGTGTGGGTGGTGACGTCACGAACCAGGAACAGAAACCAAAACAATGAATGGCGGTGGTGAACCTGTGGCGCTACATCGCTGTGATAGAGAGAGAAAGGATCAATGCTGTAAATCTCCCTCCCAACTAGAAAGGGTGCTGTGTAAGGGGGAAGGTATGCTGCCTCCTAGATCTGCCACCTCGGTGGTAGGTGGAAACCGGAAGGTGACCATATTAGGAGGGGCGCGTAGCTGCAAGTACTCAGGACGATTCCATTGCGGTCAGCTGCGGGGCAGCTCTCTATTGGAGAAACCATGGCGACGCGTTGACTGCAGGGAGGAGTTTGCTGGGTACAAAGGGGAAGCAGCTACGTCAGTACCTCCCCTTGCGCTGAGAAAGTAGAGCGACCGGCTGGAGCTGTTGTTTATTTTCTGTCTGTTACGTGTTTTTGTTTGTGTTTTCTAGAGGAGCAGGAGGACGGGAGGCTGTAGCCGGAGAGCCAGCTTTTACCCAGGTTTCCAGGTTTCCCAGGATGCTTAGAACACATCAATGTGATCTGGCAACAAATTCAATCAGCTAAAAAGGAGAGGAAGGAGCTCCATGTGACATTCCTGGATTTGGCTAATGCAAATGGTTCAGTGCCACATGAACTTCTTTGGGCAGCATTTGATTTTTTCAGTGTACCGATGACAATAACAAATCTAGTGAAAGCCTACTTTGGAGATTTACAATTTAGTTTTTCAACTTCAGAATTCAGCACTACATGGCAATGCCTAGAAGTTGGAATAATGGCAGGATGCACCATTTCAACACTGGCTTTTACCATGGCAAAGGAAGTAATCATTAGGGCATCAAAATGGGTAGTGGGAGGAGAGCGCTTGGCTTCTGGAATGCGACTACCACCAATTCGAGCATACATGGATGACATGACAACCATGACTACAACAGTAGCCTGCACTAATCGGTTATTGGGCAAATTAACCAATAACATTGAATGGGCACGAATGCAATTCAAGCCCATAAATCAAGGAGCATCTCTATAATTAAAGGTAAAGTAGTAGATAAAACGTTCTTCATTAATGGTGAGGCAATACCAACAGTGTCTGAGAAGCCAGTGAAGAGCCTGTGGAGGATGCAAAGGCTGCCCTTCGAATTGGTGATATCATGGGGCAAGTTCAGCATGGAAGAGGGGGTCTTGGTCTCAGTTCAGCTCCTCCTACATGGCACAAGGCCGCCCCAGCTCAACGGAGGAAGCTGGTAGTCAACGAGGTGCAAAAGCAGGAGGAGAGGATGAGGTGTATAAAGGCCATTTCCCAGGCCAAGCAGGGAGAATGGATGAGATGGGAGAGTGTGGAACAACGCAAGATTGGCTGGCAAGACCTATGGTCAATGGAACAGAGCAGGATCAGTTTCCTTATAAGGTCAACATATGATGTTCTGCCATCACCACAGAACCTAAACCTCTGGGTAGGAGAGGATCCCTCATGTCCTTTGTGTTCATCACCTGCAACATTAAGGCACATTTTGACAGGATGTAAGGTGGCTCTTAGCCAAGGATGGTTTACTTGGCGCCATGACCAGGTGCTGTGATGTTTGGCCTTAGCACTGGAAGACAAGCGTAACATGACCAATAAGTTGCCACCTGTTCCATCAACATTCCTCCGCCCAGGAGAGCAACCACCAAGGAAAGGTGTTAAAACCAATCCTCGCCCAGGACAACTGGAAGCTGCTAGAGACTGGAAAATGCTGGCAGATGTTGGTCAACGGCTTATTTTTCCACCTGAGATTGCCACCACTAACCTTCGACCAGATATTGTCTTGTAGTCTGGATCAGCACGCCTTGTTCACCTGGTAGAGTTAACAGTGCCATGGGAGGATGCTGTGTTTGAGGCGTACGAAAGGAAGAAACTTTGGTACACTCAACTAGCTGCTGAAGCAGAACAGTGAGGATGGAAAGTCCAGGTTTACCCAGTGGAGGTGGGTTGTCAAGGATTTGTGGCACACTCGACAACCCAGTTTCTCAGAGATGTCGGATTCAATGGCCAAGAGTTGCGTCGCACAGTGAAGAACTTATCTGAAGCAGCAGAGAGGAGCAGCAACTGGCTGTGGTTGAGACGGAAAGATTCTGGCTGGGGATCTCAAGCACAATAGAAAGAAAGAAAGGCTGATGTACAGGTAAGTAAGCTGGGCTGAGTTGAGTGGGGGACGGAGGGGGTGATGCTGGGACGCCAGAATCACCGTCAAGCCCTCTTGAGGTGTCGTGGGCTAGTCGACGAAACACCGAGGATGGAAGGTGCCCACTTGAAGACCCCAGAGATGTACCCTGCTTGGCTCAATCCAGACGGTTGTCGTGCTGATGCGCTGGGGAGACCGCACTGTGGTTGATCCGTGGAGCCAGCATCGCAGCCGTTGTGTGTGCTGATGCGCTAGGGAGGCAATAAGCTGATCCCTGGAGCCAGCATTACACTTCAGCCATCAACACCAGACAGAAGGATATCTACATCATCATATGGAAGGAAGTGCAAATGGATGGAGACACATATGGATCACATAATTTTACTGTGAAGCTACGTCTTAGTTGGTGCTTATCTTGGCGAGAACCAAGTTCAAATCAGCATGAAGTTTTAACATGTACTCTCATGTAATGGAAATCAAATCCCAGAGCATGCACCTCACCACACAAGCACAAAACCGCACAGCGCATGCACCACGATTCCCCTGGAGGAATAGAGCACCGTTTACGTGCACGGAGGATTGTGGCTATCGGAGTGTCTTTTGTTTACCTCTTTTCGACTCAGAACCGCTTATTATTTTGCCCTAATACCATCGTTGGTAACGGGGCTTATTTATGTATTTATTTTTGTTTGGAATTATTATTGATTGGCTTTCTGTTGTGATTTATGAAAAAAGGATTATTTTTGGGAAAACGGCAGTTTGGACATTACATTCTTTGCACTGCACCAGTCATCATTATCACAACCGCTCAGCTTATTTATTAAATAATAATACAAACAAAAGGTTTAAACAGAACACCAAACATGAAACAAAAAGGCACGTTGGCCAAACAAATAAACAAACAATGATGGAAACAAGTATATTTATATATAGCAATTTTTTTCTCTCTGTCTCTCGCTCCACAAAACACGTCTCGCCTCTGACACTCTACTCCGAGCGCAGACAGCTGCAGGCTTTTATATACTGGCCGTAGTCTGCACAAGTTTCATAAGGATGCGTGACTGTCAGCTAGTTAGATAATCAGTAGCTGATCAGTCACACATCCTCACGAGGTTTAATAATTAAAACACAAAACAATAACAAATAATGGCGGCGGCTTTCGTCCACGCCGCAAACAATAATACAAATAATAATAAAAATAGTGCACATATATATAGGGGCGGGACACTCCGCTACACTGGCATTGCAGCCCTTCATGTATCATATGATGCACTGTGCAGGTAAGACCACCAAAATGCTGATTATTTTTCCCAGGAGGGGGGAGAAATGGGAAAAGTGGATTTAGCCAAGTGTTCCTTCGGCTCCACTCTGAGCGGTGGGATATGTGACAGAGAAAGAATGAATCTTGGTTATAAATCTCCTTCCCGACCTGTGAGGGCACTGTGTAAAGGGAACAGAGTGCCCCGGACTGGATAGTCTGACAATTAATTCCAGGGAAAGGTGGAAGTCGGCCATCTAGAAAGGGAGCACCCTGTACTCTCTTTTCATTTTTCTTAGGTGGATTTTAGGGTTAAACAGGTCAGATTGCAACGGGAAATTTTCACCAATTGTTTTCTCACGTTGTTAAGATTGTCATCTAGTAGAAACTAATACCATTTCCTGATCTAAAATACGGTAAAAAAATGGCCAATCTCTTCTCAGGAGAACAGGGTATGGTAAATGTTTGGCTACAGCTACTTTAACGTATGCTGTATAATCACCCACGGTAAGTCTAATTTTGGTCGTGAGATAAGCCTGGGTTTCTCCATGGATACAGGAGACTTCACCATGTGGCTCCCAGGATTCCCCTTCCAAGAGAGCTTGTTGAATTAGTGTTTGTGCACAGTCCTCAAATGCATAAGTACTTTTTTCTCCAACCTGCAGTCTTAGTTTTATAAGTGCCCTCCCGACATTTCCCAGTGTTCTTAATAATAATAATAATAATAATAATAATAATAATAATAATAATAATAATAATAATAATAATAAACTTTATTTGTTGAGCGCCTTTCATACCAAGAGGTTCAAAGCGCTTCAAACAGACTTACAAAAAGCAGTAATTACAAAAAATATTGTAAAAAGAATAAGAAAATAAAAGACAATGTAATATAAAAAGATAGGTAAAATAATATAAACACACACACATATATATATATTGTTGGTGAGGACCCTTACAGCTGCATTTTGCACAAGCTGTAGTCGTGATATGGCTTGGCATCTAAGTCCAGCAAACAGAGCATTACAGTAGTCCAAATAAAGGCTGACCAGGATTGTCTGGCGATGTCCACCTCCATTACCGGACAGTTCCAGATAATATGTCCTGGCTCATGGCAACTAAAACACACTGGGGTAGGAGGCAACAACAGGGCTTGTTTGTCCTGCGAGTCCATGACCAGCAGGTTAGGGTTTTTTTCTCTCACTCAGGATGGGGCTAGCCTAGGCATCCATGGTCGGAAGGCTTGGTTACCCCTGCTGGGCTTTAGCATTGTGTTGGTCCTGGTTGGTTTAGGGGCAGAGGTGAGGTCTAAGATGGCGCCTTTATTTGCGTCTTCATAGGCTTCCGCCAGGGCGATGGTACTCCCGAGAGTGGTAGGTTGGTGTTGTTTAATCCACTCTCGATTCCCCGGTGGTAAGATAGACGTGAACTGTTCAATAACTATTTTCTGCACCAGTTCTTGGGTGTGTGTTCTTCCGGCTGCAGTGATCCATGAGATACTGCCCTGCAACCCTGGGCCGCATCCTCTTGGACAGCTGCTACTCCCGAAAGCAGCGACTCTATGTTCCATCCGTGATCCCGATGTGCGAGAGAATGGCTTCCTTCACCTTGTCATAATCCAAAGCCTCCGTGGGTATCATTGCCTGATAGGCAGCCTGTGCCTCCCCTGTCAGGCATGGCACTAATATCGTGGCCCAGTGTTCTCTGGGCCACAGCACCGCTTCAGCCTCTCTCTCGAAGGTGATTAGGAAAGCCTCGGGATTATCATCCGGAGTCATCTTTTGCAGCTTGGGTTGTGCTGAAAGCATCCTCTGTTTCTGATGTCGATGAAGCTGCAGTCATTTTCTCACCAGCTATTGGAAGAACTTGGCAAGCTGTTCTTGGTGCTGTATCTCTCTCTCCTCTTGCTCCCTAAACATTGCCAGGACTGTAGCTGGATCCATTTCCCATGATGTCACCACGTGTGAGGCGTGTGAGTAAAAATAATGGAATTTCCAGACAGAAAGTGTGTTAAACAAAAATATATATATGTATTTTTTTGTTACATGAAAAACAAAACAAAAATTACTGCCATGAGGGAGGGAGTGCTGGATAAAAAATAAAAAAAAATTATTTTGTGTATGACCTTGTGTGCCTTCCACCTTCTCAGTCCTCTGTGGATCGCAGAAATATTTCTGGTCTTGATGTAGCTGGTGTCTTTTAAAGAAATCATGCAGCTCCATACAGTGTGTTCAATCATTTACCAGAAGCAAACTAAACTGGCTGCCAGATTCCAATGCTTTATGTATTTATTTTGAAGTATAAAAATATTATATTTACACTATTCTTTCAGAAATGGGAATTTTCACAGGGAACTACATAGTACACAGCAATGGGTACATTTCACGGAAATCATGATAGCTATGAAAAAAACAAACAGCCTTAATTCTAATGTTATTCCAATAGCATTTGTGAAATTCCAGTGCTGCACAGCAAATAAGTATCCTGCAGAGTTCTGTGAAATCCTATCCAAGCTCTAATCCTTTCTGTAGTTCACATGAACAGGTACTGGCTTTTAAGCGACAAGCACAATACTTTAAAACTAAACAACCGTGATTGTTCATTTAAGGTCTTGAATGGATGTCAATGAATGGAAATTCAGCTTTCTGGAGTTAGATGCTAACAGTGCAGCTATTTCCTTGTGTTGCTGTTAAAAACAAGTTAGGCATTTTTTAGGGATTAAATTCCCCTTCTGCGTTGCGGTCATGGTATTACCGCTTGTGACAGTTAAAATGAGCATGTGCTAAGCATAGTGTAGCTGTTGTACCATACATCAAGCATTGGTTGGTGATGGTTAATGGTCTGGTCATGGCTAATGGTCTGGTAAATGATGGCCAAACCAAGACAGTCAATAGGGTTTAAACAAGAAGGGATTATTTCAGCACCGTCACAAATGAAACTTCAGTTCTGTGCCTTAAGTTTAAGCAACTTATCTTTTGATAACTCAAGACTGCAGTGGTAGGTTACTTGGAAAGTATTATATAATGCCCCTTCATTCAATGATGCCATAGACCAGGGGATGAACACCAGTCCTGTATATTTGGGTTGAATACATTTAAACCTTTTGCTTATTTCAAGGTTTTTTTCCTACTTTGAATAATTTTTTTAACGTGAGCGCCATCTTTAAACAATGTAATCTTTTACCATGTATTACATCTCTTAGTGCTTCACACCGCACTGAAGACTGAAGTTATTTAAAGATGGGGCTCACATAAAAATGGATGCGTAGAAAATTACTTTAAAATTAGCAAAATTGCACTACACAGGATTCGATACACAAAAAATAAGAATGCAGCAACAAACAAATTATTTTCTAAAAATATACCTTATGAAAGGTGACAGGAATTTTTTTTCTCTGTCACTTGTAGGCAAAATTCCTGTCTCATTGACCCTTTGCATGGCAATTTTACAGCTTCCTGTGCTTTACAGTATTTTTTTACAGTGACATCCTTTGTGTCATGCTTTCATATTTATCTATTATTACAATTCTTGCCTATGCTTTACTATTCTTTCACTACACTTTACTACAATTACTGTAACTGTTGCTTTTACCATAATACCTGGCTAACATAATCATGGTAATCTTGACAGCAAGGCTGGTATGTCCTAGCATATACAGCACTCTGTGTTAGGCTTTTACATTCCTGTGTTCCCCTTGAAATGTTAGCAGCCATATAGCCCAAGGAAAAAAGCTTTATTTTGTTCATTTTACATTGCTCCCAATATTCCAACAAGAATTGAATTAAAGATCAGGAAGTATGTTGCTAAAAATTCATTCTAAAATGCTACCTAATCCTGCTTTTAAATGTATTTTTTTTTAAATCAAATACAGTACAGTGCATACCTTGTGTTAATTAGATCTCTTTAATAGTTGTGGCTCACTGAATGTTCAAAACAAAGAATTGACGTGTGTGGATAGGAGGTTTATAGAACATCTTTAACGATAACTCTGCAAGGGTTATGTTGATGGCAAAGAACCTGATTTTGTATCTATGTCACGAAACGCTTTGGGTCTGTTCGGTGAAAAACAAACTCCCTTATAGAAAAGTATTGAAGAACCCTTTGGAGATGTCATCATTGAATTAAGATATTGCACAATCCACTCAGAATAAAAAAGAGACTGTCGCCCTCAATAACTGCTTGTCGACTAATGGAGATTCCAAGCAGTTTTAAATATAGTGCACAAACAGCAAAGTGGTACAAACAGGACTCTCACAAACATTGCACCAGACATTATCAAATACATGATTTATTAATATAGTTTAGTATTGACTGCTAGACTATTTTTACCTTGACTGTTCAACGCTGTCAAACTAGCAGTTGCTCTACCCATAATGCAATGGAGTGTGTGTACGTTCATAACATTTTTATTGGCATTCTAAATAAATCAGTCATAACAAAATGGCTTATTGTAGTTACCCCTTGTCACTTCCATTTCTCTTAGTTTAAACCCAGTGTTGTTTCTTTCATGGTTAGACCATAAACTAACATGGCCATGGTACTATGATTAACCATTGTAACCACAAAGCAGTCAACAATGGCACATTGGTTTACTGATAGTCGGCCAATATAGATCAATAGTTAAGGGTTAATTCTGCATATCTGAACTCATTTATGGAACAACCAAAGACTGAACCTGCAGATCAGGGAGGTGGCGAGTTGTGCTGTAGCCATGCAATGTGTAGTTATTTGAGTAAAAAAGAATTTACAAGCTATGGGATCTGGTTTGCATTGACAAGCCATAATTGTAGGGGACCTGAAATGGCATGGCAGTTACATGTGGATATATGGGATTAACATAATCCTAAATAAAATTATGTCAAGCTTTAAATCCGTACCCCATAATTAACCTAATTATTGTTGTATAATTATTTTAAAATGACAGCCCTTATTTTTTACAGTAAACATTCTTTGGTCATGAAATCCGTCTGAAGGTCTAATAGTTAAAGAGGAGGAGAGCCATTAGAACACACTTCAGAGGAGTGCTGTGTGAAAGGGTACATTCAGACACTGATTTTGTCAAACCCATTTCAGTGGAAGCTTGTTTAAATGACCGATGTAAGGAGACGAACAAGTGCAAATAATGTTTGGCTTGGCAAACTACACTAGTCAGTATTTATTCAGACTTTTAGTAATATCCCCAGTGTGGAGGTCTTATTCCCAGCTAACAGCAATCGTTAGGAAAAAAAAAGAACCTGTCAAACATGTGACTGTTTCATTCATATAAACTGAGCGACTGTATGCCTTTCAACATCTGGAAAAAACTCAAGAATTATGTTTTTCACAGTGTTTTACAAAAACTGGAAACATGTAAAAGTAATACCAGTTAAGAGATGGTGGGCATGAAGGGTTTTAAAATCAATTAGCACAGAAGCTGTTAAAATGTGTCTCCTGCTTCTCTCTTGAGGATTCTTCTGCTTCTTAGATTTTCTAGATCCAAAGTTGCTGCTGCTTCCTCTGCTGTGAGCTACAGCAAAGGAACCAGGAGGCAGCCGTCTATCTATGTCATGTGCTGTGTTGTTGTGTAAAATAAAGTTGAATTATTTAGAATTTAGCTTTGGCAGGGATGACATTAACCCCCAATGTGGAGGGCGACGTGCAATCCCTCTACCCCACTAGGGACAGGGGGTAAAGGCTCAGCAGAGGCAACAGGCGTTGGGTCTCTACCTGGTACTGTAGCATCTCAAGACGTTCCACAAGAATATCTGCCAGGGAAGAACCAAACCACAGGGTACCTCCGAGAACCAAACCACAGGGTACCTCCGAGAACCAAAACGCAGGGTACCTCCGAGAACCAAATTGCAGGGTACCTCCAAGAACCAAATTGCAGGGTATCTCCGAGAACCAAATTGCAGGGTACCTCCGAGAACCAAATTGCAGGGTACATCCGAGAAGCAAATTGCAGGGTACCTCCGAGAACCAAATTGCAGGGTACCTCTGAGAACCAAATTGCAGGGTATTTCCGAGAACCAAAGAGCAGAGTACCTCCGAGAACCAAACCACAGGGTACATAACCTTACAAGGGGTGGACTTCATGGTTCGCTGTACACTACTTCGGTAATCCAGCATAACATAGGCAACAGTTCATCCCAATTACTTTGATTGGCATCCATAAAGGAGGCAAGCATTGCAAGCAATGAATGGTTCAATCATTCCACCAACCCATCTGACTGGGGGTGGTAGGGGAGCGTACAAATTTTATTAATTTCAAACATGCATTTACTAGGCTTCACTTTTAGCCCTGCGGCCTCCAGGTTTCAAAAAACTTGTTCCAGTCAGGTCACATGTTCATCGAAGGACCTGCCAAACACTATAATGCCATCCAAATATGAGGCAGGTAGTCCACTGGAGATCTGCCAGCACCAATTCCATCAAGCGTTGGAAGGTTGGAGTCCAAACATTGAACTCATTGAACTCAAAAAGCCCCTGTCTAATAACAAAAGCAGTCTTATCCCAATGTTCTGGGGTTACCTCCGCTTGCCAGTACCCATTAGCCAGATCAAGCATGGAACATAAGAACATAAGAACATAAGAAAGTTTACAAACGAGAGGAGGCCATTCAGCCCATCTTGCTCGTTTGGTTGTTAGTAACTTATTGATCCCAGAATCTCATCAAGCAGCTTCTTG
The DNA here is from genome assembly GCA_030684275.1 of Acipenser oxyrinchus oxyrinchus. Lineage (NCBI taxonomy): Eukaryota > Metazoa > Chordata > Actinopteri > Acipenseriformes > Acipenseridae > Acipenser > Acipenser oxyrinchus. The sequence goes on from CM060259.1 coordinate 25,488,061, forward strand.
AAGGATCCCAGGGTGTCAGCTTCAACAACATTACTGAGGAGTTGGTTCCAGACCCTCACAATTCTCCATGTAAAAAAGTGCCTCCTATTTTCTGTTCTGAATGCCCCTTTATCTAATCTCCATTTGTGACCCCTGGGCCTTGTTTCTTTTTTCAGGTCAAAAAAGTCCCCTGGGTCGACATTGTCTATACCTTTTAGGATTTTGAATGCTTGAATCAGATCACCGCGTAGTCTTCTTTGTTCAATAGATTCAATTCTTTTAGCCTGTCTGCATACGACATGCCTTTTAAACCCAGGATAATTCTGGTTGCTCTTCTTTGCACTCTTTCTAGAGCAGCAATATCCTTTTTGTAACGAGGTGACCAGAACTGAACACAATATTCTAGGTCAGGTCTTACTTATGCATTGTAAAGTTTTAACATTACTTCCCTTGATTTAAATTCAACACTTCTCACAATATATCCAAGCATCTTGTTGGCCTTTATAGCTTCCCCACATTGTCTAGATGAAGACACCACTGTGAGGCAACTAAAGCATCTAGAGTATCGTCGCAGGAAAGGGGAAGCATCCTTAATGGTTACTTCATTCAGTCATCTGTAATCCACGCAAAACCATATCGCGACGGGGACCCACCTTCACCAGTGGAGCGGAGCCAGTATCAACCCGGTGGGTGGTAAGGTGAGTCCTGCTCAGGTCATGATCACCTGTGCTAGAGAGAGAAAAATGTCTTTTAACCATCTCTATAACAATATGCATCTGATGTGCAGATAACTCTTTCCTCTCTAGACCCAGTGCTTTGATAAGTTTAGCAACTTGGCTGTCCTGTACAGACTCCCCCTGTGAGGACAAAGCACCTACACCGCATTACTTCCACCCCAGGGACAAAATCCCCCAAAAAGACTCCTGGGGTCCTACAGTCAAGTTAGCAATTATCACTGGCATAGTCCCTGATCTTACACAGTCCACTACTCAGGCAACTATAAAATATCATACCTCTGGGAGATGCTCTCAGCAGGTTCCATCAGCCCCTCAACATTAAGCACTTGTAAGCCTTCTACCTGGTCTTGTATAATCACCTCACTATGGGGGAGAATGACAGCATTATTCTGCACTCGAGCACAGCGAGTCTCTTGTTCAGTCCGTAAGCAGATCGGGTGGAATTTACGCCCCACAAGTTGGCAGTTCTTACTTTTTAAATCAATGATAGCACCATACTATTAAAAACTTATAGAGAGGACAAGTCTGTCAAAATTGCAAACCAAATCACTCATTCCCACAACCTCTAAAAATCCCCTATTACCTGTCTGTACCTGCCTGGTATATGGCTCTAAATTGCCTTTCTGATCAGCAGAAAGCTCGAATTGATCAGCCCAATCAAGCCATTGCCGTCCATCGCCAGAAAAAGTCTCAGGCATATATAGGGGTCGAACAATTTGACTAACGCAAATAGCATTTGTAAAATGATTATCAACACCATCCATCCCCTTTATTATTAAATTAGCACTTAAAAAAAAAAAAAAAAAAAAACATTCCACTGCTGCGAACCAGTGTAACAAACCCTGTTTGTCGGCTACTGGATTAACAAACTGATAGCGTGCTGCTGCCACCACGTTTTTTTCTACCGGAAGGTCCAGAATTTACTAATATTAATTCATCTAAAGTAGGATGGGAGAGTGTACAATAATCATACCACAAAAACACCAGGACCATCAACTCAGGGCAAATACTTTATTAACAAGCAATTAATTAAAACAGGGAGGTTTACGATCTCTGAACCACACAGGTAGAAAAGACAATCAGGTCCATAAAATTGTTATCAAAATGCAGTGTAAAGGGATGAGGGAAGGGGCAGACACACCCACACCAAAACCCTTACAAGTGATATAGAAAATAAACCAAAAGAACCACAAATGCAAATCATAAGCACATGCTCTTAATAATCAAATAAAGTAATAATCAACATAAAAATAAGATGTGAATAACATACAAATCAACACAACTTCAAGTATGCAAAATAAATCTCACCACAGGTTAATGAGTAGTGTCTGTCCCTTATAGATTCACGTACACAGGTTCAGCAATATGCATTGATTTAAAACTAACAGTGTAGTTAAAAGAGTCAATAACACACACTGATTAAGAGTCTAGATGTTACACAATAATACAACAGTTTAAAACACTTCTCTTGGTTTTATTACTGCAAGTCAGTCCCTCTCAGGATAATACAATCTCTGTGAATGCTTATACAGAACAATTTCTTTGTCCAGCTCTCCTACACAGATGCACCCTGTTCACTGAAAGCAGGCTCTTCTTTAAGTCTGGTTTTGAAGTCTGGTCAGCAACGCAATTGCCGACACCTGCTTCAGCACTTGTTCCCTCAAAGGTGTGTGTTTTTCACAGCTCTGATGGATGGCTATCAGGTAAGGTCCACTACAGTATCTTCTCTTGTTTCTCCATATCTCCTGAAACACATTGATTGAAATCCTGAAAAGATACATACAGGTTTCTCATTTAAATGTTGAATAGTTATTCCACCACCTTTATGCAATTGCACCCATTCCACCTATCATTTTATGATGCAAACAACGTTCGGGATAAGAGTTGGGTTAAAACAGACAGAGACAGCGAGTTACGAACTGTCGTAAGACACTTTTGATATTCGGGGCCAATGTGTCCTTATGAAGAAACACTTCTTTCAGCATCCACAGAATTGGTAACAACTGACAAATATATTTGAGCCTTTCTAGCTAAACTGGGAAATAGTTATTCTGCACGTCTCCAAAATTTGGTCAAAGAAATTCCACTACTGTATCCTTTTGCATATAGTTGCCTACAGTAAGCATCAAACCCTGGAATAGAATCTAAGGGTTTCTTTATCCAGAGTTATGGGTTGAAAACCGTCACTGCCTTCAGAAACTTGTGAGCTGGTTGAATAAAAAATGGTTTTATTCTGCATTGATCAGGGTTGAAGTAGCTCGTCAATTTTTCATAAACTTTGTGGAAAATGTTAACAAACGGTTTGTTTATACTGGCATCTGTGCTGGGCAACTCTTGTGCCAGTGCTCAGAATGTATTTATTAATTCTGCAACTTTGTAATACGTCTGATGAACTCTAACATTACGGCTTTGAAACCACTGTATCAGATCCACTAGTCCCTTACCATGCGTTGCAATCAGGGAGAGTTGAGACAGCAGGTGGATATTGCTGCGTGCGCTCTCAAAGAAATGCTTTTTGATTTTGTAGGTGCATCCATTTTTTCTTAAACAGCAAGTCTCAAGGTGAGCTTTTTCTTTAAACGCATCAATTTCTAGAATGGCAATAATTGTCCCTTGTAATTAGAGGGTATTTTCTAATCATCCGGATGATTCCTTAATTGTTCTTTAGATCAGTTTAGCTGGAGTGGCTCCAGGTTTAGGACTGAATTACAGGTTAGTTCTGTCGTTTTAATTCTCTCATGAATTTCACAGAGCGCTAGCTATAACATGTGTTTCTTTCAAAGCTGTTAATTTGAGACCTACAGTATGTCGCTAATGGATAAGATTGTGTTAGCTACAATTACTTTAAATATTCATGATTTGGTTTTTAACATTGATCTGATTCAAAGGAGTTATTAATATGTTTCAAAGCTCTATCCTTGTTAATAAACGCTGTTCAAGTAAATTGTGAGATAAAGTGTGATGCCATTTTGCTGTGCCCATACTGGCATTACATTATTGAAGGGTCTGCTGATTTAATACGATGCATTATAAAGAAAGCTTCTAACAGACACAGACCAACCACAACAGTATTCTACTGATGTTTTCACCAGGTAAGCTTCTTACACCAGTTATGGTTTCTTATTTGGTAGGACTAATAAAAGGGATATATTTACACGAAAGACAGCCCTTTCACAACTCTTTAAAACAACAATTACAGTTTTAAACCATATTACTTTAATGGCTGTGCTCTTTTGCTTTTATTTGATTCAAGTGTCTTAGCCTGAAATATATTTGAATGGAAACTGATCATATGCTAAGAGAATAATTACTGTTTTTTTGCAGAGGGCTGGGAACCAGATAAGGAGTTCTCAAATTTACTTTTTCTGTTAACCAAGGTGTACAGTATACCAGATTCATCCATCTGTTACACAAGCTGGACAATAAACTATGAGTTATTAAGATATGCAGGAAACACTCACCTAAGTGTATGGACACTACTTGGCGCCATGACCAGGTGCTGCGATGTTTGGCCTTAGCATTGGAAGACAAGCGTAACATGACCAATAAGTTGCCACCTGTTCCATCAAAACATTACACACAAAAGACAACATTTCTCCGCCCAGGAGAGCAACCACCAAGAAAAGGTGTTAAAACCAATCCTGCCAGGACAACTGGAAGCTGCTAGAGACTGGAAAATGCTGGCAGATGTTGGTCAGCTGCTTATTTTTCCACCTGAAATTGCCACCACAAACCTTCGACCAGATATTGTCCTGTGGTCTGGATCAGCACGCCTTGTTCACCTGGTAGAGTTAACAGTGCCATGGGAGGATGCTGTAGATGAGGCGTATGAGAGGAAGAAACTGCGGTATGCTCAACTAGCCACTGAAGCGAACAGCGAGGATGGAGAGTCTGGGTTTACCCAGTGGAAGTGGGATGTCGAGGATTTGTGGCACACTCTACAACCCGGTTTCTCAGAGATGTCGGATTCAATGGCCAAGAGTTGCGTCGCACAGTGAAGAACTTATCTGAAGCAGCAGAGAGGAGCAGCAACTGGCTGTGGTTGAGACGGAAAGATTCTGGCTGGGGATCTCAAGCACAATAGAAAGAAAGAAAGGCTGATGTACAGGTAAGTAAGCTGGGCTGAGTTGAGTGGGGGACGGAGGGGTGATGCTGGGACGCCAGAATCACCGCCGAGCCCTCTTGAGGTGTCGTGGGCTAGTCGACGAAACACCGAGGATGGAAGGTGCCCACTTGAAGACCCCAGAGATGTACCCTACTTAGCTCAATCCAGACGGTTGTCATGCTGATGCGCTGGGGAGACCGCACTATGGTTGATCCCCGGAGCCAGCATCGTAGCCGTTGTGTGTGCTGATGCGCTAGGGAGGCAAAATAAGCTGATCCCTGGAGCCAGCATTACACTTCAGCCATCAACACCAGACAGAAGGATATCTACATCATCATATGGAAGGAAGCGCAAATGGATGGAGACACATATGGATCACATTAGTTTACTGTGAAGCTACGTCTTAGTTGGTGCTTATCTTGGCGAGAGCCAAGTTCAAATCAGCATGAAGTTTTAACATCTTCTCTCATGTAATGGAAATCATTTTTCAACAGCTTCAGGAATATCACTATTAAAATGGTCTTTGATGAGATTTGAAAACAGGACCATTTTATTGTCAAAGATGTATTTGTGTTTTTGCCTGGGGAGCTGAAGTACCCAAGGGTGGGATCAATGAAAAAAATAAAAACGAGGAAAGGGCCAATCCGGGGTTAAGTAAAGGATAACATCAAACAAAAAGGGCCTGTACAAACAAACCATCCACTTACAAATCTGAAAATAAGAAGCCGGGGAGAAGGACACCTGTCCCAGCAGGATATTGAAATGAATTTGCAGTGCCCTGCAGATACTAGACAAACCCGATATTGTGCCGATCGGACTGAAATTCTATGGGTCAGCACTTATTTAACAGTCTCAAATGTCACCAAAGTGGAAAGAAGCTCACACATTAGCTTGAGTTAGTTGCTCCCTTCAGAGGTCGGTAAGTACTCCCACTCATCTGTCTTCATTAGAGGAAGGATACTGAGGCTCTGATCACCTGTACTACACCTGGGAACCCCACTCCCACATCAACTAGCTAGTAATTACAAAGGAAATGACAAGTAATGAAACCGTCAGACTTCAGACAAATATCTCAACGTCAGTCGTAATAAGAGCCAGTGAAGCTCTCAGAAGACCAGGGTGGTGACGGAGGCTTTTAAACCAGAGCTGTATTTCTGTCAACAGGGTCCTCTCTCAGAATCACAGCACCAATGATCATTTTTGCAGTGTGATCTGTGTTGTTTTTGCTAAAACCTTAAACCTTTTTTCTTCCGCTATGACAGTCTCAAAAAGATTTGTTGAAGTGCCTAGCATACCAAGAAGTATTTAGAAGTTAGGTGGTCTTGTGTGGTGTCAAGTCATCCACTCACAGATATTTGTGCTCTCGCCAGAGGCCTCACTTAGTCAGTTAGTAGCTTAAGCTGAGACACTAGAAACAATTACACACTGAAGAGGTCACATGAATACGCTGACTGTTAAAACGTTTGTTCAGTGCAGAAATGTGGAATGATTAGCAGCAGACATTAACAAGCTTGGGGCTGCATTCACACAGGATTAGCATGCTGGTGAAAGAACAGGAGTGCATGCACTTACCTGTACACTAATGCTTTATGAATGTGGCCTTCTGTGTCCTCAATCAGAATAACAGCACAGTCTCAGTGCCACTTCAAAGGGTGAATGCTGATGTGTGCTATGTGGTGTTCTCTGTTTGCTATCCTCTCTTAGAAAAGCACAACACCTTTTCAGCTCGGCTTGATGGTCCAGGATGTTAGTATCTGCTGGATTGTTGGTATATGTCTTCCAGTGTTTAGACCAGCAGGGCCCATGTGGGTCCCTGATTCTCATTTCCTGTCAGATTTGGTTTACATTTTAATGTATCTTTTCTAGTAGCAAATAACAAAAACAATCAACTGTTAGGCATGCTTTTTAATATGTCTTACAGGTGTGAAATATAGCTAGTCAGAGGGGTCTAGCAGAGAATACCCTGATCGGCATAATGTATGATATTGCATATGAAGGCTGATTTATGGGACACGCTGTATGATGCTAACACTAGATAAAATACCACAGTAAACCATGTTTTCTGGTTATTATAGCTGTTGCGTGTTTTCTTGTTCAGTCTGAGAGTACTTACCTACCTTCATTCTCTCGTTCACTGTCATTCAAACATTTGAATCATTGTTGTTGCTGCTTGTTTTGTATTGAGCTGAATACCTTATGAGGATTATGTTCTGGTGAGGGATCAGGCCACATTAATCAGCATTAGAGCCCATGTGCGCTTGTGCATTAGGCTGGTTCCAGGTAGCCCAAGTGTACAAGTCTGATTCTAATGTCACATTAATGTCATACATACTGTTGCATTCCAGTGGGCCAAAAGAGTGTAGCCATGTCCTCCCCCCTATCCTGCTATCTCTGCTGGGTCAGTGCAGGCATGTCCTCTCCTAGCTCTGCTTGGTCAGTGCAGGCATGTCCTCCCCTATGTCTGCTTGGTCAGTGCAGCCATGTCCTCCCCTGTCCTGCTAGTCTGCTGGGTCAGTGCAGCCATGTCCTCCCCTATCTCTGCTTGGTCAGTGCAGGCATGTCCTCTCCTAGCTCTGCTTGGTCAGTGCAGGCATGTCCTCTCCTATCTCTGCTTGGTCAGTGCAGGCATGTCCTCTCCTAGCTCTGCTTGGTCAGTGCAGGCATGTCCTCTCTTATCTCTGCTTGGTCAGTGCAGCCATGTCCTCTCCTATCTCTGCTTGGTCAGTGCAGGCATGTCCTCTCCTAGCCCTGCTGGGTCAGTGCAGTGCGGGCATGTGCTCCCCTATCCCTCCAGTCTGTTGGGTCGGTGCAGGTGCCCCAGTGCTCAGGGGCAAACCCATGTACTCTTCTCACCTGACCATCCAGCTGGTGGTCACAGATAGCCCATGCTGCCGATAAGGGGGTCATATTGTATTTTTGGTGTTATAAATCTTTGTAATAATAAATGTTGTGAAACGGAATCCCAGAGAAGGCTATCCTCCTTCATTGCTGATGTTTCAAAGAGATACTACCATTATTTTAATACCATTCTCTTGTCCCTCTTTTGGAATTTACATGAGCATTCCAAGCAGTTGATTAGTATACGTGAGCATTCCAAGCAGTTGATTCGTATACGTGAGCATTCCAAGCAGTTGATTCGTATACGTGAGCATTCCAAGCAGTTGATTAGTATACGTGAGCATTCCAAGCAGTTGGAAGATACAGTATGTTTAGAAACACATACTGTAACAGTTTTGCGCTAGTCATCGTTTGGTGACCTCCTGTCTTCTGACACAAGTTTGTACTTTTTATCAAGTGGAATAAAAGTGCCAGCCATAGCTGGGTGCTGCCCTCATAAATAACCATTCTCACAGCTATCCAAGCATGCTGGTGATGCATCGCTGATGGTTTGTAGACAACAAGTCTTGCTATTTCAACTCAGCTAGTGGAGTTTCAAAGAATGGAAAAGAAATAAAAGTGTGTTTACCAGCATTGTGCAGATGTAAAAAATGCTTTCAAAGTAAACCATTCAAAGGGTAGAGAAGATATAGGTATTCAAATACAATTTTCAGAAGAGGAAATCCAGCTTTAGGATGACCATAAGGGCTTAGTAAATTCTGGATTGTTGGTAAAAAATGACACTTTGTTTTGATGTGAAATGAATTTATTCAGGGTCCTGGGTATTTAAAGAAGCTTAGGAGACTCAGACTGACAGTGGGTTAAAGTTGTATGTGGGTTAAAGTTGCATTCCTGGGGCCTATGATCTGTGGATAGAGAGCTTTACTACTGAGCATTACTGTTATAATGCATTTCAAATGAATCCCTGCAGTGTTTACATGAAACACATTACCTTTGCTGTATCCTGTGTTGACCATATCGTAGCAATATATATTTTCTACATAATCCTGATTGCTTTAATATATTTATTCACACATCATAGGTAAAGCAGCTGGGGAAATACTTTATTTCAACTTTTAGCTGGGAACGTTGTTTTTGTTTGAATCATCGCAGTGTATCTAGATCACGCTCCCTCCTGCAGCAATGCTGGTGCTCTGTATCCTAGAGGAGAATCATATGGCTGTCTGCATGGATTCCATACTTTCCATACTTGAATATCGTACATGAATGGCTGAAATGACCTTGTAATAACACTAATACTTGCGATTGCTTTTGAAATAGGGTTTGCATGTAGAAGCCTGCATGTGTGTGGTATAAACTTGGCTTTACTGATTGGCTAGCTAGTATTCCGTGACTGCATATGCAGAGTTTAGAAGGATATTCTGGCAGGGAGCATGGGGAACTCTATGACAGATTTATACATGTTTTCTTGCAAACTACAGGGGATTTTATTTTTATATCACTCATTTGAATGCTCAAAGCTCGCAGTTCTGTTTAAACTTCTCAGCTTAAAGGCACACTTTATTAGAAATACTGAAGGGATTATCTGATGATACGGTCTGTCTCCATTACTTAGTTTCTTATTAGAGTTGCTGGGTGTTTGTGTTGTGTATTGATTCCTCCACTGTGAGCCTCCCCCTATGTAAATGAACATTGTTGAGAACAAGTTTTAAAACTATATTACATGTAAATTGCAATATATTTATGGTATATATATATTGTGACATTATATTTTAAAATATACAAAGTATTGTTATTTTAAGATAAATTAATTGACTATATATATATATATATATATATATATATATATATATATATATATATATATATATATAAATAAATATATATATATATATATATATATATATATATATATATATATATATATATATATATATATATATATATATTCTTGTAAAGCCAAAAACATATGTTTGACAATATACATATATAAATATATTTTTGGATAAGTGCGTCATCTAAGAAATTAATAATAACAATAACAATAATAATAATATATACATATTACTTTAAATAAATTCTAACCAATACTTCAAGTGCAGCACAGAAACCAGAACCAGAGGACACATTTTAAAATGAAGTGGACTTAGGACGGACGGTAGGAGACATTTCCTCACACAGAGAGTGGTGAGGGTGTGGAATGGGTTACCCAGTCATGCTGTCGAGGCTGAATCACTGGGACCCTTTAAGACCTAGTTTGAGAGTTTTGAGATCAATTATCTACTAGGAACCAGACTACCACAGATGGACCGAATGGTATCCTCTCGTTCATACATTTTCTTGTGTTCTTATGATTTGTTGAAGATGCGTAGATCCCAATAATACCTGCAATAATGCTGTCAATTGGAGATAGAAAAGTCTGCAAGGTCCTTTAACATTTCTGGTATTTGTGACCATTCTGAAAGACTGCAGCTACATGTAACCCGTGCAGTCTCAAGTACAGATGGAGTATTCCCTTTCCTTGTATTCCATTGCTATGTGTAACATGTACAGTCCCAAGTGCTATGCTTGTAAAACCTTGTGAAACCTTGTTAGATCTTCTTTGAAATTAAAGAGTGTAGATCAGACTCACAGCTGAACTCTTGGCAGAAGGTATCCATCTCTTGTGTCACTTTTCCTGACCTTGTGCTCAGATCCTGCAAGTCAGTAATTACACGATCGCTGTCTTTCTCATTAACATTCAAAGTGCATATTTGTCTTGTTCTAGACTACAACATTTGACATGCTTTCTCTGGTGCTCTTTACAATTTCGTTTTAATTAAAGGGACAGCCAAAGCCCTCTATTTCAAATTTCCGTATTCACATAATTTGTTATATTTATATGAAAAAAATGCATTTCCTAGATGTGCAATCTGTAATTAAACACCCATTTTGTTCTGAAACAAGTTATCTTTTCTGATTTAAAGCTTGAAAATTCAAGTCCTCCAAGCTTAAACGTATCAATGCACCTTTGTTTATAGAAAAAAAACTCTTCTCTAGCTCTTTACATTCCAACCAGGATGTGTTCCAGAACCCCTGCAGTGTTTATAAGAAACACATTGCTTTACCTTGACTGTATCCCGTCCATATCTCAATACATTTTTAACATGATCCTGATTGTTGTGAGTTTGTTAATCCACACATCATAGGTAAACCAGCTAGGGTGCTCTGATTGAAATGAGTGGCATGTTGTTGAAACAGAAAACCAGCATTGTTACAAGAGAAATTCTGTCTCTCCTGGCAAACTTTTCCAAATGTGGAGAAATGTATTTACCAGTTGATATATCTATTCGATTTTTATTTTTTTGTGAAATCGACAATTAATATCGACGTTTATTTTAGAAAGAATTTACCTTTTTTTCGATCTTTATTTTTTCAGTTCAAGCAGAGAATGGGTGAAATCGATTTTTATGCCATTGAGAAACATCTCATTTAGTAAAACCCCTTTATCATATTCAACATGCAACAAACCATGGTTGCCAACATTCTAATTGAAATAACATTTGGTCACAGCAGTGCTATACCTTGTAAAGATAAAGATCCTACACAAATTAAAAAAATGGTCTCAAATAAACCGTTGAAAATGCAGCGCAGAACAAAACATTAGATAGTTGAACAGAACTAACTTGCACTTATTATTCAGAGTCTGATTCCTGCTTCAGCACAGCTGCCCTTATAAAAGTTTACCATAGTAAAAGCATAGCAAAGCGTAATAAAGCATAGTGAAAGCATGGCAAAGCATAGGAAAGCAATGTAAAGACCAGTGAGGTATGGTAAAGTGTATTAATTAACATGGTAAACCAGGATAAATGATGGTTAATACATGGTATTACCATGGAAAAAGCATGGTAAAGTGCAAAAATACTGTGCAAAAATACCATTGTAAACTTGCATAAGGGTGGACTCACTGGAAGGCAAGGCAGACGGGCCCGCTTCGTCCTGCCGCGGAGACTATAGCTGTTGGTTAGGGGATTGTGCACAATACTCATTAAGTGTTTTCCTCTTGCGCCCCATTTTCAAATCAAATTAGTAACTGTCACCGTATACCTATTGCAAAAGCTTACCTACACCTTAACCCGCTAATTTCAAAGTAGGCGCTTTGAATGAAAGTGCACAGTCGGTGCAGGTCTTGATGATTGACAGTCATTTAAGCGAATGAGAGCATTCTAGCGCTGCTTCAGTCAACGAGATCTGTCAGCACAGGATGAAATGACTGACAGTGAAACTACAGTAGTCTATTAAGGGACCACTGAGATGACTGACAGCAACCCCTAGCTATTCAGAGCAGAACAGAGACGGGACAGACAGCAAGTATAAAAACTACACAGACTAGAGATGATTTCTAAATTATTATTTTTAGTAAGAAAATTAAAAATAGCCAGTGGTTTTACCGACGTTTATCCTATGTAAATTTATCGCAGTCAGACTCTTTTTTTGGGAATTAGACGTTTAAGAGCTTTACAGATTAAAAGCGAAAAGTAGTAAGCCTATTTATTATCCATGATGTGTGATAAAAAATCTCAAAAGAGTTGTCAATATGTTTAAAGAGATAACTCTGCGATACGGACAACATTGGCTAGTCTGTGTCTGCCATTAGTGAGACAGTATTAATGCATTGCTCACCACGGTGTCTGTGCCTTTCCTTAGAAATGAATACGATTCCAGTAAATCTTATCTAAACTGTATTACCATCACTTCACAGACCTCACATTTTCAGTGATTCCATTAAATCTTATCCAATGTGTATTCAGTGCCGTAGCCAGCCATGAACAATAAATTGAAAATAAATTCACCTTTACCATCATGTGTAGACTTTTCCTAGTGGAAAATCTGAGATCAAAGAAATTATTGCAGTATAGGTAAAATAAAACCTGGCTAATCCAGCCCCTCTATACCAACATTATGTATAATTCAGCATGATTTGTGATCCACTCTACAATCCCAGTTGAAATGAATGGTGTGATCCCCTCTACAATCCCTATTGAAATGAATACCACCAAACAAACCAGTTGGGCTGTTAAATGCTTTAAATGACTTGAATTCACACAACTAACAAAAGAAGAGCTAAATAATATCCTGAGAGATTTTTATGGCACAGTCCGAAACTGTTAGGTCGGCCATGGTGTTCTCGGCTCACCGCACACCAGCGACCCCTGTAGTCTGGCCGGGGGCCTGCGGGCTTACCTGTAAGCTGCCCAGAGCTGCGTTGTCCTCCGATGCTGTAGTTCTGAGGTGGCTGCATGGTGAGTCTGCAGTGTGAAAAGAAGTGGTCGGTCGGCTGGTGGCACACGCTTCAGAGGACAGCGTATGTTCGTCTTCGCCACTCCCGAGTCAGCACAGTGGTGGTAGCGGTGAGGTGAGCCTAAAAATAATTGGATATTCTAAATTGGGAGAAAATAATAAAAATAATTGACTAAATTAAAAAAAAAAAAAAAAAACTTAGACGAGAAGGCTGGGATAAAACACAGCATCATCCTGCAATAACTGAAAGAGATTTTCAAATAATCAAACATTCTGAAGCCCTGAACCGTGACACAGCTGTTGGTCTTGTGAATAATGCTTGGTTTGACGTCCAGTTACATTCTGGACGCAGGAGGAAAGAAGGAAACAGACAACTACTGGCAGATTCTTTTGTTATAAAAACATATGAAAACGGAGTTAAGTATGCCACCATGAGCTTAAACGAAAGTACAAAAAATACCATGGTACAAAATAATCCCTACGAACGGAACAAAGAATGTCACTGCGGATTCATGTTTGAAGAGCCCGGAAATCGCTTGTGTCCAGTAGCATCACTAGAGAAGTACTTGTCAAAACTTCCAGCAAATCCGTCTGCCTTTTATCTTCACCCTAACAAAGGAGAATAAAACATGTTTAATTTTTGTGGTGTATGGTATAGGCTAGAGCCAATGGGAGTGAATTACTTAGCAACAATGTTGCCTAGAATATTCAGAAAGGTAGGTACCACACAAATATACACCAATCATTGCATCCGCAGTACCTTAATACAGAAACTATCCAACGCTGGATTGCAAGAGAGAGAAATTATGTCCATCAGTGGTCACAGATCCGAGAGAACGTCGTTAGAAAATCGAAAGCACTGGAGCAACATCTTGACGGAGGAAAACTCCACAGCATCGCCAAACAAAAAAATAAGATCAGATGAAAGCAAACCCCTTTCCTGCACTTCAATGCCCCCTTCTGCAAAAACTGACAGTCACTTTAAGAATTGTACAGTAAATGGCGACATTCAAATTAATGTCTATGAACACAAAATTGCAACTCAAATAAAGAAAAATCTTACCTGAGTATCAATAGTTCATAGGAACTATTTTCTGTTGTGGAAGGTTATCCTCCAGATTTCTTAATACATCTTCAGAAGCTATCTATTTCTCTTGTATTTATTTATATTTCGTCAGTAAATCCGTTTTATAAAAGCATTAAGGTACCTGAGGGCAAGGGTTACTGTGTATATTGTCACTGCTTGTTTGGTACTCTAAGCCTCATACCTAACAACGCACCAAACAGTGACAATATCCACGGTAACCCACGCCCTCTCGTACCTTGATGCTTTAGCATGTTCCTCCAGCGCCATTCTGAATTGTGCAGGCTGCTCAACAGCAAATCCAATGTCTACACGTCCACACCATAAGCTTTCCCTTGAAAGAAAAGGAGGTCTGGCTGTGGAATCACTGACTGCTTCATTATGCTTCATTATCTAATATACTATGCATAACAGATTCATAATTCATACAAAATATGGAGGAGGCTGTGCGGTCCAGTGGTTAAAGAAACGGGCTTGTAACCAAGAGGTCCCCGGTTCAAATCCCACCTTAGCCACTGCCTCATTGTGTGACACTGAGCAAGTCACTAAACCTCCTTGTGTTCCGTCTTTTGGGTGAGATGTAGTTGTAAGTGACTCTGCAGCTGATGCATAGTTCACACACCCTAGTCTCTGTAAGTCGCCTTGGATAAAGGCGTCTGCTAAATAAACTAATAATAATAAAATGCTATTTTTAACAGCATTAGTTTGACCTTTGACATTCCTATTGATCCCTTGCAGCCTTTGAATTCCACTTTATAATAACATTTAGCAATGTGAAAGACTTGAATACAAGTTACTGGAATCATCTGCATGTCAAATGCTTTGAATGGCAAGACTTATGTTAAAAAACAGACTCACACAGTTGCTCAGCCCTATATGCTGAGATTTGACCTCCTGGCTGACCCCACACTATTCATTGATTGTATTCATACTTTCAGAAATTGACATTGAGATCTCAAAGATATTTTGGAGCAGCTGCTGAAAATAGCCTTAAAAATATTTTCTGCACTATTTGGATGCATTGTGTAAAGAAAACAGTAAATTAATTGAACTGTGAGGACCTAAGGACAAAAGTAATGTAATATCTAGAATTTCTAATGTAGATCAACACCTCACACACTGAACTTGGCTCTAATAGAGTGGGTACCTAAGGGCGCTAAAGATACAATATCCTATTGTTACAGTGCCACCTCTCGTGAAAAAGTATATGCCTGTGATTCTTAGCCTGCTGCTTACAAATGAATGGAAACTTGGTAACATAAGAATGAAAACATTTAATTTCAAACTAACATCAATTCATAACGATTCTTTTTGGGGTCAATCTCCATAGCTTAATGCCAGTCCTTCTTTGCCCTTATCGTAAAAAGCTGAATGTTTACCAAAACCAAGACAAAAGCTCAGTGAAAAATGGAAAACCGCAAAGCAAACCATTCCAGACATTCTGAAAAGAAAAGACACCCACTTAAAAGCAACACAGAGAAACCCTGATGCAGCAGAAAGTGCCTGAATCCTGATGCAGGTACAGTACGAGCACGTGGAGGTCTTTCCATGGGGATGGTTTAAACAGGCTCCTGCTAATATCAGCTAGAGATTGTGTTGAGGTGTTGTTATTTACAGGTTGCTGAGGTGTTATTGTGTGTATTATACTGTGTATGGACAGTAATACATCTGTTTTTAAGGCCATCAAATAGTTTTGTCCTTTTACATTTTTTAGGTACAGTATTCGATTTTTTACAGTAACTCATACTGAATGGTTGGGCAGTTTATTCCAGGGGCAGTTGGAAAGGGGTGTCGTCGTCATGGTACCAGGATTCCTCACCCTAGTACAGTGAGCGAAGTTTCATTCATGAATTGGAGGAGACGTGATTGAACTAGCTATCGGAGGGGGCGGGGCTGAGAGTACTTTAGGGGGACGTGACGCTGTAATCAGTTCCTTTGTTGTGGTTAATGGGAGGAAATGATGACTGTTATAATGTGAGTGAAGTCTTGTTTGTGTACTAACTGTGTGTGTTTATCTTCGCCAGACAGCTAAATACGAATCAGGGAGCTGCAGCTTTACACCAGCGATAAACCTGGACTGCACTGCACCTGTACACCTATCAGCACCACTGTTTCCAGCACCGTACCTGCACTTAGAGCACGCACTGTCCGGAGATGTGTCTGTGTTGTGTGTCTGCGTTTATTATTATTATTATTTCGGGACTGCAACCCCTTGGTTTTGATACTGGCAATACCCATAGTTGGTATTGCCAGTGTCAAGCCAGCATTATTATTTAAACCGGTCAAGCCGACCAGAACAAGTATAAATAAAAGAGCTTGAACTGTGAACTCTGTGTTTGTCCCTGTCTGGAGCACCTGCCACCCCTACACCTACGCACTGCCACGCACACATTCACACATACCCATATGAGATCATCGACTCCTGTTTTTGTGATCCACTTTAGTAAGGGATCGGTAACCTCATGTGGAGACGACATCGTTAGTTATCAGATTGCCTGCTGTATTTGCATTGAGTTAGTATCTACTTTAATGATGCTGACAAAACATCAGTTACTGAAACCCCAACCCCTTTGAAAAGGAATTGTATTGACCAGATGCATCAGGTGCCAAGCCCAGACTAAAGCAATAGATCAGGTGCCAAGCCTGGACTAAAGCAATAGGTAATGAGTGCTGCTCCCAGCAGAAACTGTGCATATTCAAAACCAGCTGTCAGGATTAATAGAAAACATGTTTGGAAACAGAACTTTGTGAGACTCCAGCCAGCGTCATGGTACACTTCTCCTTCAGCTCTGTATGGACACACACAGAACTGTTACACACTCAATAGTGCTCAAGTTAGAAACACTGACAAAAACCTCATACATTCAATGACCAACTAACTAATGTACAGTTGGTGGGGTTTAAAAAAAAACCCCCAAAAAACATTGGTTTGAAAATAAAATTTAATGTTGCAAAACAAAGTTGGTGCTAGATGTGGCAGGACTGGGAGGTTAGACTTCCATCCCTGTTTAATTGAAATTTAATGTGCATCATGTGGCCAGGTGTTCATTGAATAATTGATTATCAATTAACTCTGGCCACATGTCTTTAAATAGAGTCTGAAAAGTCAGTTTCTTGGTTCCTGCTCTGTGCTTTGTTACTAGCCTCAAGCCTCAAGCCTCAAGCCTCAAGCCTCAAGCCTCAAGCTTCAAGCCTCAAGCCTCAAGCCTCAAGCCTCAAGCCTCAAGCCTCAAGCCTGTGTGTCTGAACCAGGGTGAGTGACCCAAAACAGGACCACTGTGTGTTTAACTGGGATCCTTGGTATTTAGAAAAAGACTGTATATAGCAGGGTTCTGTGCTTTTGAAGTTATGACTGCGTGTACACTGAGATAACTGCAATGTTTAGAACAGGGATTCATATAGAAGATTTGAATCCCTCCCAAGTTTATATCACTTGTGTTCAGAGGAAGGTTCCTGGAGGGGGACCTCCTGTATAGCAGGTGTAGCACACGGCCTGAGCTTAGCCACCTTTTGTTTATTAGCTTTGCTTTTGTACAGTGTTTTTAAAGTGTATGGAGTTTCCATGCATGATTTTTGTTTTAGCTCGAGACATTTGCTCAAGAAATGTTTTGTGTAAAATGTTTTTCTGGGGTTTCCATTTGCTCAGTTTATTTTAATTGAGTAAACCAGGATTTTCACCCAACGTCATGCAAATGAAGGGGAAAGGTGGGGGTTGATATGTAAATCAGCTCTGCTTAAAGTACTCATACTGTTTTTGAAGATTACTAGTGACATTTTGTGACTGTGGTTTCCATGCACAGAGAACTGGTACACGAGTGAATCTAAGCTGCTGTAATAAAGCAAAATACCTTGCGCCTGGTTGGTTAATAATGTGTTTTACTGCTATTGCCCAAATAGTTTTTTTAAAATGTAATTTGCAGGGTGGCATGTTGTCAGTATTGAATCTGTTAAAACTAATTTATCTTGCAACTCATTTATTAAATTAACTGAGAGGTATAAAATGAAACTGAGCAACACGGGTATTGCAGATCACCATGGCTGATAACCGGTGAAGATGTAGGATTCTAAAGCGCTGTGCCAGAAATAAGAACATAAAGTTTACAAACGAGAGGAGGCCATTCAGCCCATCTTGCTCGTTTGGTTGTTGGTAGCTTATCCCAGAATCTCATCAAGCAGCTTCTTGAAGGATCCCAGAGTGTCAGCTTCAACAACATTAACCACTCCCTAAACCATGCACATTGATTAGGGAGTGGTTAACATGTAGAAAACAGAAAGTACTGATTAGAGGAGAAACCTCAAAATGGAGTGAGGTAACCAGTGGAGTACCACAGGGATCAGTATTAGGTCCTCTGCTATTCCTAATCTACATTAATGATTTAGATTCTGGTATAGTAAGCAAACTTGTTAAATTTGCAGATGACACAAAAATAGGAGGAGTGGCAAACACTGTTGCAGCAGCAAAGGTCATTCAAAATGAAAATGACATTTAAGAGAGAAAAGTGCAAGGTACTGCACGCAGGCAATAAAAATGTGCATTATAAATATCATATGGGAGATACTGAAATTGAAGAAGGGAACTATGAAAAAGACCTAGGAGTTTATATTGACTCAGAAATGTCTTCATCTAGACAATATGGGGAAGCTATAAAAAAGGCCAACAAGATGCTTGGATATATTGTGAAGAGTGTTGAATTTAAAATCAAGAGAAGTAATGTTAAAACTTTACAATGCATTAGTAAGACCTCATCTAGAATATTGTGTTCAGTTCTGGTCACCTTGTTTCAAAAAGGATATTGCTGCTCTAGAAAGAGTGCAAAGAAGAGCAACCAGAATTATCCCGGGGTTAAAAGGCATGTCATATGCAGACAGGCTTAAAGAATTGAATCTTCAGTCTTGAACAAAGAAGACTACGCGGTGATCTGATTCAAACATTCAAAATCCTAAAAGGTATAGACAATGTCGACCCAGGGGACTTTTTTGACCTGAAAAAAAGAAACAAGGACCAGGGGTCACAAATGGAGATAAGATAAAGGGGCATTCAGAACAGAAAATAGGAGGCACTTTTTTACATGGAGAATTGTGAGGGTCTGGAACCAACTCCCCAGTAATGTTGTTGAAGCTGACACTCTGGGATCCTTCAAGAAGCTGCTTGATGAGATTCTGGGATCAATAAGCTACTAACAACCAAACGAGCAAGATGGGCTGAATGGCCTCCTCTTGTTTGTAAACTTTCTTATGTTCTTATTACTGGGGAGTTGGCTCCAGACCCTCAATTCTCTGTGTAAAAAAAGTACCTCCTATTTTCTGTTCTGAATGCCCCTTTATCAAATCTCCATTTGTGACCCCTGGTCCTGTTCTTTTCAGGTCAAAAAAGTCCCCTGGGTCGACATTGTCAATACCTTTTAGAATTCTTGTTATCCAATGCCAATGGCTAGCGTCATTTCGCGTCACCACGGCAACATTCAGCATTATAGTGGAACTGGTAAAGGAAGATATGCAGCCGAAAAGGAATTACGTGCCAGTGGGGAAAAGAGTGGCGATTGCTCTGTATAGGCTGGTATCCTCAGCTGAGTACAGGGTAGTTGGTAATGTGTTTGGGGTGCATAAAACCACAGTTCATCGCTGTATTTACAAGTTAAGTCAACTCTCTTGCTCAGAGGCACTGCAACACATATATACCAGATGTAACTGAAACAAAAAGCATTGCTCTGCGTGACCGTCCCTGTTCTCCCAAACGACACCTCCTCGCTTGTTCCTGCAGGTAGGACTGTTGCAATTTTTTAAATTTGTCCCTAGCTTATGGGACTGTGCGCTCTATTCCTCTTTGAGAGGGCATCAACCACTTGTTGGTACACATGTTTGTTACGCTGTTTCGGGCAATCGAGCTGGCTCAACACACCCAAGTCACTAACTATACTTATTAATGCCCAGGTTTCCTCCTCGCTCCTGCGATTGAGTGGAGGGCGGACACGCGTTATCTTTGGACATAGCTGGGATCAAAAGCAAGGGAATTCATTTACAGACATTTAGTAAGCAGCTCACTTGCTCTTCGTGTTTAACTTTAGTGTAGTTTTTACAGCAAGGGTATTCTCAAATATCTGCTTTAATACTATAACAAGGGCATAACGCAGTTCATGGTAAGTGGTTTTATACAGAACTGCAAACCCACAAGAGATATACAACATGACAGACCAGACACTGCAAAAAACAATAATAAAAAAAGCCTTCCGCATTATCATTAAGGCACACTAGTCCACTGCTAACTATAAAACCGCCCATCAGCCATTACTTTCTGCCGTCTTGGAATCCACAGTAACAACTGACCTGCTCCCTTGCAATATTTATAGTGATGTCACTTAAGGATAAACACGCTCATTAACATTTACATGTGAAATGTGGGTTTCCAGGCGAAACTGGGCATGGATTTTCCTGTGTTTCATCATTTACACAAGTAAATAAGATTACCCTATCCCTCTCTGGCCGTTTTTGTCGGCCACAAACCTGATTTACATGAGTAATTCTCCCAAATGTGCACGCGCATCACCGTTTCACGTGTAAATTGCCCCGCATGGAAACCCTGTGTCTGTCATCCCGCACTGGGGTACGATTGTTGGTTCCCTAGTGGCAATATTTGTAAATAAGTAAAACCTGGATGCCTGAGCAGCGTTTATTCAAACCCTCAGTGTCTCTCATTTCTCAGCGGATACCAACATAGTAACAGAACACCCCTGTTACACCAACTTTTACATTAGAAGTATTTTTTAATGTCTTGGTTTTTTTTTGGTTCACTATTAGAAGTGTGTACTGCACCCCTGATTGATACAGTGTGAATGGTCTCTTAATGATCACATTAGGAGGAGTGGGTGTGTGCCAATTATCCACCAATGGGACAGTAAGCTTGCAGAGGTGTGAGTCATATAGGCAAAAGAAAAGTCAATAGTAAGAAATAAAAATAAACAACATAAAATAAATAGAAAAGTTAATACAAGAAGGAAATAAAAGAACAGGAGGGGCAGATAGGGGAGAACTGTTGATAGTGTGAAAGCATAGATTGTTTGTATTATGCAGACTTTATTGACTTCTATGGGGGTTCCAGTGTTGGAATATCCAGTAATCTACCAATGAGTCAGTAAATGCTGTTAGAAACTAGGCCTAGAAGTATTCGATTGTTCTAATTCTCCAGATAGTACAGTATGTAGTCATTGTGTACTGTGAATCTTTGTGATGAGGTACACCCCGTCCCTGTGTGTATTATGAATTTTGTATTTGTGTTGTATTATTGTTGAAAACGTATTGTTTAGTTATTATTTATTGATGTTTTGTTTGGCAGGGAAGGAGTTAAAAACCTTCCCTGCAAGAAATACTTGTGTAGAATGTGGCTGTCTTCACACTGGCTGATTGCCAGTTTGAGGACAGCCACATCAGTATAAAAACCAGCAGCTTTGGCTGATTTAAGGAGGGTGTGTTCAGCGGTTGAATGAGACGTGAGTGAAAGAGAAACTAAAATCTTAAACATAACAATTGCCACACGTGCTGATTTATATACCAGCATGATACTTGTTTTGTTTCGTGTCTGTTTTGTTTGTCTTTGTTTTGACCACCGTGCTGTTTTATTTTGTTTTGTTAAAACCTTTTGTTTATTAATAATTAAAATGCGCTGCAGCGCTTTTCATACCCCAGTGCTGTCTGTGTGTGCTACTTCGTGTCTAACGTCACCACGAAGCCAGCCTGTCACAGTCTTCCATTTTAATACATTTTATTTTAATAAGAAAGTATCTTTTACTGTAATTATTATGAAAATTGAAATACGTGTTTATTGGTGTTTGTCTATGTGAAGGGGTGCGTCACCAAGCAGACTCTGCAGTCCAAGCTCTTATGCGCATTTATTTATATAACATTTTATAACACAACACAAAACAACAAACCGCAGTGCTTTCACCATCCCAACACTACCTGTCTAACACCCGTGATCACCGTATTTATACACCTGTGGCTGGAGTTTTAACTAATCATTTAATCTCTTATTCAATACCTGGCTCCAGCCACATTCCCACGTGTTTTTACAGGGAGGAATTTAACCCCTTCCCTGCCACCTAATATTCCCCCCTGCCACACACACACACACACACACACACACACACATGCACCAGCAGGGCTTTCACACTGCCACAGTCTACTTGGGGATTTGACCTAAAAACTGCAAAATATAACCTTGCAGATTTAAAGTGAACTTAGTATTTTTTTTTTTCTAAAAAGGTGCCACTGAGGTGAAAGAATGAACCTTTGTTCCGTTCCAGCTGCAGCTAACTTTCTGCCAGGTTCTCCTATCAGGCGCTAGACCTGCCCATCAGCTTCCTTCAGATTTGCGTATCTCCTCTCTCAATCTTGTTCCCTGCCTTTCCTTGCATTCCAGGGTGCCATTATGTAACTATCCCCATCAAACTTGTGTCTGTTTCTTTCATGGGAGGTGTCTGGCTGATTTCCATTTACTTGTCCCAGCCTTTTCAGTTCAGTCAGTAGCTGTGGTTTGCTGTGCCCTTATCCAGTGTACTGCATGCCCAGTACATGTCTCTCAATACCACTCTTTTCAGTTCAGTCAGAAGCTATGGTTTGCTGTGCCCTTATCCAATGTACTGCATGTCCAGTGCACGTCTCTCCATACTATGTTTCTGCAGTTTCCACTCCCAAATCTCAGAGCCTTTCAAGTAATTGTAGCTTTATTATGTAGATCTCAAATGTGCAGTTTTGAAAGAAACATGTGTTTCACATGTAATTTCATTTTAAAACATCTAGTACTAAACTAGGTTAAAGAAATCTCTTTTTGCAAGCAATGCTTAGATTGTCTTGCACCTCATTTCCCATGGAGGGGTGAAATTGTTTCCAGCCCCTCACTGGCGTCTTTCCTGTCTAACCAATCATCTGCTTTCCCTTTTGATTGACATGCTTTCAGCTTGGTGAAATAAGTAAGGATGTAAAGCAGTAGCAGGCTTCCTGGTGGGCAAGGCAAGCAAACAGGGTATTTTAGTTTTAGTTAATGGTACTGTACTACAATGTGTAGTACAGTACCAGAAACCTGTTTAAAAAAAACTGTAGATGTATGTAGCTAATAGAAGTGCAAAATGGGTAAGATTTCAGGAATTATTTTGCTAGTTAGAGTTATTTTAAGTAAAATGAGGACAACTTTAGTGTTGTATCAGTCATTGTTTGCCTTTGGCTACTCATGATTACTATAAGAAACAAAGATGCAACAAGCAGTGTTGTGTGATGCTCTGTCGATGCAGATTCTGACAGATGAAAGGTTCAAAGCTCTGTGGCTGCTGGTTATTTTTGTAAAGTGGTTAACAAACGGTCTTAGGGAGTCTGCAGTTTCACATCCAGCCTGTTAGCCACATAGCCAAAATGTTTAGTCATAGTCTTACAGTTTCTTACACAAATCCACAGATTTACCAGATTTCATTCCTCTATTGAGACTAGCAGACATGACAAATTGGGAAAAGTTATAAACTGGGTATAAAATCTCAAATCCCATTTGTGAGGGAAAACAAAAAAAATTGAGTTTAAGGTCATTGCAACCCTGTATTTACAGTCCTATGCTATTAATCTTTCATGCTAGCTACCGAGTCTGCAGTGCAGCATTCCCTTATGAAAGTTTTACCACGCTAAACTTGCACCCAATTTTGCAGTTTCCCATGGTTGTACTCTGCATTTACCAGAATTTATGGTGTGCCATGTTTTATAGAAGATTGCATACACTTTGTTCTGCTTTTACTATGGGGAAACTTTTATAAGGGTTCTTGCTGTATTTTACAAAATCAGTAGCCATTTTGGTCT
This sequence comes from Acipenser oxyrinchus oxyrinchus, assembly GCA_030684275.1. Classification (NCBI taxonomy): domain Eukaryota; kingdom Metazoa; phylum Chordata; class Actinopteri; order Acipenseriformes; family Acipenseridae; genus Acipenser; species Acipenser oxyrinchus. The sequence goes on from CM060259.1 coordinate 25,511,915, forward strand.
GAGATATCAATGAATCTGTATTGCTGCTGGAAACTTTTAATGTCAGGAGATAAGCTTTAGATTGAATGGTATTATGCTCTTCAGAAGCATTAAAACCTGATGCCTCCCTCAATGAAGTGCATACTTTAATTAAAGGGTACTTGTATAGGGTTTTTTGCAGGATTCTATAATATCAGAAGCAAAGCTATACTGCTGTTGAAAGACACCTTTTAGTTTAAGTGATACAAACCTTTTATAAAATGCAGTACTGCAGCTCACATACCTTCCCTGTTGATCATTATGCTTGGACTCTTTCATGTTTGTTCTCTTGTGTGTTTGATGCACTGTCTGTTAACCCATGAGTTGCTGGGATTCTCACTCTGCTCTCTCACACTTGCTTCACCTGCCACATGGAATTCCTTAGTGCTTCTGCCCTGAGACAACATTATGCAATCTTTCAGGATACCTGCTGACTTGCACATCCAAAATGATCCACCCTTACCAACGTGGAAGACAAGTACAAGTTGGCTTTAGTGTGTCTTTCAAGACCTCCCCCATCCTTTCCGTTGCTGGTCTCCATTTGAATGAAGTTCTGCAATCTGAAAAACAAAGGGCTTTCTTCAGTTGATCCAAACAATGACGGATCTCAATCTGGTTGCCTTTCAGATCATTAAGATAGAACCACTCTGACATTCTTTAAAGGACAAGAATCCACTGAAAGGACATTGAGAGAGGGCACTTCAGCAGGATATGCAGCTCAGACCTTTTGTATTCCAGTGATCAAATAGCAAACCAATTCTGGGTACAGAGGTGCTTAAGTCAAGCTGAAAACATTTTTTTTTTTTTTACATTTTGTTTTTAAACTTTAGGAATTTAACATATTAGAAAACGATTCAGTACCATCAGCTTCCAACTCTGATGGGCTTCTATCAGACAGTAACATCACAGCATCAACTTTGAATCAAACTTAAAATCAATCCAAGCAGGTGCTGGCTTTTTAAATTGCTGTAATGAACGCTCAGTTCACATCTATTGGACAGCAAATACTAAAAGACATAATTCCTCCAAATTCGACAGGTCGCTTAATTAAGAATGTTTGTCACCAATCAGAATCATAATGAACGCTTCAGAACTTTTTTATAAAACATGCAATATTTCTGTGTAGCTGAATGTGTACTGAATTTAATTGTATATGTAAAAGACTGAAGGCATATTTTGTTATTAAAAGGCAAAATTAAAAACATTTGTTCAATGTTTTAACAATCCTATTTTATTTCTTAGACGCCCTTATCCAGGGCGACTTACAATTGTCACATTATATTTACATACAGTTACCCATTTATACAGTTGGGTTTTTACTGGGGCAATCTAATGTAAAGTACCTTGCTCAAGGGTACAGCAGCAGTGTCCCCCACCAGGGATTGAACAAACAACCCTCTGGTCAAGAGTCCATAGCCCTAACCACTACTCCACTCTGCTGCCCTACTTTATTCCTTATTAAACTTCAAGCAATTATCTCTTCCACTAAGAGCAGAATAGTCCAACCCACTGGCAGAGAAGACTGTAGCACATCAAACACCATTGAACATCAGAAATACAGCAAAGCCAACACAGGAAACCCACCGCACAGCTTGCAACACAACACACAGCTTGTAATTATGATTTTTTTTAAAAATCTATGCAATATCCCTTTTCAAGTCAAAGTATGCTTGTATTCAATTTAATAAAAGATGAATGGCTTGCAGCTGCTGTCATGTTGCAGTGAAGATCAGATTGCATATTATGATTTGGTTTCTTTTAATATACAGTATGTGCTTCTATACCTTAGGAGGCTGTGTGGTCCAGTGGTTAAAGAAAAGGGCTTGTAACCAGGTCCCCGGTTCAAATCCCACCTCAGCCACTGACTCATTGTGTGACCCTGAGCAAGTCACTTAACCTCCTTGTGTTCCGTCTTTCGGGTGAGACATAGTTGTAAGTGACTCTGCAGTTGATGCATAGTTCACACACCCTTGTCTCTGTAAGTCGCCTTGGATAAAGGTGTCTGCTAAATAAACAAATAATATACTGGTTAACCACCCTTTTAAGATTTCAGATTTCAAGAGGGTCTTCGCATTAAGTCCGAAAGATTAGTAAATCAAAGTAAGATTATAATTCCACAAACTGCAATGGAGAAAAGAAGTAGTTAACCTGACGCAGGTGTTTTATTGTGTTTTGTCATGTAAGGGCGTTAAACTTGGGATTTATTGCAAGACTGGACTGTTTCAACTGCGTATCTCCAATTACTTTAAACTTTTTACTATACTAAACACAAAAAAAGTTTTATTTGACGGTAAAAGCTGACAATTCTGAAAGGGGGGAAATTGTCAGGTAAGGCCGCCACTGTGCCCTTACCTGACCCATGTTCTGACAAGGCTTTCCAGCACACACTACTTCACTCGTACAGTAGGTGGATTCACTTCAGATAACGTGCAGGTCAGACGAGGTCTAAAACCAGAACCACCATGGTTTTCATGTGATAGAATTATATGTGAATTGGAAAAGCTAATTAGAATAGTTGGGATATTGGGGCAGCAGTGTGGAGTAGTGGTTAGGGCTCTGGACTCTTGACCGGAGGGTTGCGGGTTCAATCCCCAGTAGGTGACACTGCTGCTGTACCCTTGAGCAAGGTACTTTACCTAGATTGCTCCAGTAAAAAACCCATCTGTATAAATTGGTAATTGTATGTAAAAAATAATGTGATATCTTGTAACAATTGTAAGTTGCCCTGGATAAGGGTGTCTGCTAAGAAATAAATAATAATAACACACCTGGAGTGAGACAAGTTATTTATTTACAACTGTCATAACCATTTCAGCTTTTTTCTTTCTTTTTTTTCTTTTGGTTTTGTTTATGAAGGCCACAGAAACATGTGTGGCATAGTAATGTGTGTAACCCCTGAAGGTACATGGTGTCAAAATGAAAATGGGAGAGTAGTACCTTGCACGCACGACTTACTATCTCGTACAGAAACACTTAAGCGCTGCCTTTACTTTTTTGATTTGTTCAAATGCAGCTACCCTAGTGTATTCACAACTATGCTGTATGCATTATGCATCACAGTTGACACAAAGGAGGGTTCTGAATATAAATGATCAATGAAATGCTGCAAATCCATTATTGTTTGTGAGCAATTTATTATGTGATTTTTGTGTTTGTAAACAAACCCTCAAACATTTGGTAATATTAATTATCATGCACATTATATTGTTTGTAATATGTTATCGTACACAAAATATTAGTATTATGAATAAAGAACTTTTATACTTACGTTTTTAAAGTGTATATAAACTAAACATATACTGACTAATATCTTGGCTGTAAATATTTAAGAGGTACAATTTCATTCGTTGCTACATCAACTTGTGGAGTCCCCATTGGAGATAGCACTGTCAATCATGGTACTGCATCCGGGGTTTAGCTTCACAGTAAGGTTGGAAGCGTGCGATTCTAGTTTTTCTACACCTTGTTGTACTTTTCTAAGTAGAAAGCTCATCCTTATTGGAATCTATTTCCTGTTAGAGTGGGTTTAATAGACTTATTTATAATGTCCAAGTAGTCTAAAGAAACACAAACCAATGATACAGACCACCTGGAATCAGAGATCTCTATGTTATTTAATTTCTTTCTGTTTTCATTTTCTATTTTCCTGGATAAAAAGCAAGCACCGAGTGTTTTCCTCAAGCAGCGTGCCCTGTGTTGGGTTACCCAGGAAGCAGTGAACAGTACCAGCTTCGAAAATAACCAGCTCATGGCTTACCCAGAGATATTTATTACTGCACAAACATGTGGGACCCAAAGTGTCTTTAGAATTAGAAATCTGTGGGGTGAGTGCAAGTCACCTCATTTGAAGATCACCAAACTAGTTTATAAATATTGAATGATGGTTTCCATGCTTATTTCTTTAACTTTTGAAGCATTTCCTCAAAACCCATTGCAGACTAATATTTAAAGAGCTGGCTATGATGTCTGGGAAAACAGTACGGTTTATGTTTCCTTCGTCAGACTAATCACGGAGATGTAGATCTGTCAATCTCATACCTGCCCGCAGACTTATGTTTGTGTTACTATAATCAGAAAACACTATTTTAAGACTGTTTGTGGTTGAAATAAACTATCCTTTTCTCATGCCTCTAGTTGAGGATCATCTTTAGTTATTGTCCTAAAAGGAAAGCAAAGTTGACTTTGCAGTTTCATGCTGCTTACACTAACTTCTAAGCAGGCTTGGTGGTCCAGTGGTTAAAGAAAGGGGCTTGTTACCAGGAGGTTGTGGGTTCAATCTGACTCGCTGTGTGTGACCTTTAACAAGTCACTTAACTTCTGCCTCAATATAACGAATAATGCTAATGTGTGGAAATGTATGCAAATCATATCGCAAAATACCCCAAGGGAGGTATTTGATATGCAAAGCATATTCACTTAAGGGCGCTACCTTTACTAGGTGCCTCAGTGTGTGGTAAATGTAATGCTTATTGAAACCAGGCAGTGTCACAGAACCAACAGGAGAGGGAGAAGTAGAGTCAGGGAGAGAGTATTTCAAACCAGGCAGACGTTACTAGGGCTGTGTGAGGAGGGGGTAATAACTAGATACAGATTGAGCACAGATCATACTAGCCTTAATGTAGGGTCCCAGAAAATTCACAAATTTCACAGAAATCATGTATTTGACTGCCTACCGTGAAATATGCATTTTATTTTCCGTACAGTATTTTCCATTACTCTTCACCTCCCCTGTTAATGTCATACTTGTATCAAGTAGAAGCAGCGCTACAGCAGCTGTACACCAGTGATGGCCAATACGTGGAATGCAAAAGATTTTGGGTGGATCTCGGGACAAATCAGAACAAGCAGAACAAGTTTTTGTTATGGTTGCTGGCAAATAAAAATCCCTGACTAATAAATCATTAATACAGTAAAATAAATATTAATTTTTAACACTAGATGGGGCTAATATCTATTGTGTGGTCCAGTGGTTAAAGAAAAGGGCTTGTAACCAGGAGGTCCCCAGTTCAAATCCCAGCTCAGCCACTGACTCATTGTGTGACCCAGAGCAAGTCACTTAACCTCCTTGTGCTCCATCTGTCGTGTGAGACGTTGTTGTAAGTGACTCTGCAGCTGATGCATAGTTCACACACCCTAGTGTCTGTAAGTCACCTTGGATAAAGGTGTCTTCTAAATAAACAAATAATATGTTTTTTAACATTATGCTCGAAGTCTCAGCTCCCCTCCAGACCCAGCGACCCAGCTCTGCTCTGGCTCCAGCATCCTCAGCTCCAGCTCTGCTCCAGACCCAGCATCCCCAGTTCCAGCTCTGCTCCGGCTCTGGCTCTAGCTCCGCTCCAGACCCAGTGACCCAGCTTCAGCTTCAGCTCCAGCTCTACTCTGGCTCCTGCATCCCCAGCTCCAGCTCTGCTCTGGCTCCAGAATCCCCAGCTCCAGCTCTGCTCTGGCTCAACTCCAGCATCCCCAGCTCCAGCTGTGCTCTGGCTCTGGCATCCCTGGCTCCAGCTGTGCTCTGGCTCTGGCATCCCTGGCTCCAGCTGTGCTCTGGCTCTGGCATCCCTGGCTCCAGCTGTGCTCTGGCTCTGGCATCCCTGGCTCCAGCTGTGCTCTGGCTCTGGCATCCCTGGCTCCAGCTGTGCTCTGGCTCCAGCATCCCCAGCTCCAGCTGTGCTCTGGCTCCAGCATCCCCAGCTCCAGCTGTGCTCTGGTTCCTGCTCCAGTGACCCAGCTTCAGCTCTGGCTCCAGAATCCCCAGCTCTAGGTCTTCACACATTTAGCAACCCGCAATTCAATTGTCATATTTTTTTTTTTTTTTTTTTGTCAGCTGCAATTGACAATAAAAAATGCTTGTGTATGTCCAGACTAAGACACACACACACACACCACCAGGTTTAATATTTTGACTGCAGTACAGTAATGTTGATGCTTTTGAAGCAGCTATAGTATGGAGTCGATTTATTTCTACAATGGTAGAAATTGCTAAGCTATTAATAAACAGTCCTGAGTGTTTTGTTCACTGTTAATGCCATTTTGTTCATCGACTGCTATAATCCAGGGAGTTTCAAGTCACACAGCCTAGCAGTTCATTGTAAACTGTAAAGTAATGAAAGCAGTTGTGTGTGGTGTGTGTGCTTTTTTTAAAAAAAAAATTTTTATATCGCATGTTTCATATGATATCAAGAATTATGCAAAGATTTGGAATTGCTCAGTGATGGAATAAATCCTACTACTGTAGCTAAGTGCAGTGCCAGGGTTTGATGTAATGGATTCCAGAGGGGGTGCTTGTTTATTGAGGGAGGCAAGGTCGGTACAACACGCTGTTAGAGTTAAGAGAGCAAATGAGTCTTATGGTTTTCCCCATGCCCTGTATAAATAGCTCTATTTTAAACTCGGGTACTGAAGGAATGTGAAGACACAGTGGGCTCAACACGCAGCAGACTACCAGAGCGCTCGCTGACAACGGTAATTGATGTCTGCTGTAACCAGAGCTCTGGCTTTAGAATATTTCCTTCAGAAAAGGATGCTTCTTGCCAATTGCCAGACTAATCTTTTACTATAAACACAGTGATGAAAACTTCAGATGGATTTAAAGAATGTTTCTACATAGTGGTGAGCATTCTGGTTTTGGGGGTATTAATTAAAATCTTTGTTTTTTAAAGCACCCATAACCCTTTAGGCAATGAATAGAGACTGTGCTCTAAGTTCTGTTCATAGCAGCAATATGCTGAGGTTTCATACCTCCATGCCCAACACAGCAAATCTGATTCCTTGTATTTTTGCCCTGCCTTAATATATTGGGTCTTTATACAACAATTATTGAGATATCTAACATTGAATAAATGTTTCATATCTGATCGTCCCGAATATTTTTCTTACCGTATTTCATTTTGGACTTGTGGTGCATTTTATTTGTTTAAATTATTTTATTTCTTAGCAGACGCCCTTATCCAGGGTGACTTACAATTGTTACAAAATATCGCAGTACAAAGTATTACATTTCAGAATATCACATTACAGATAAGAGCAGCTGTAACATACAATACAATCAGTAGCAAAAGATCAAATTCAAATAAGAGCAAAAAATAGAGAATACAGTAAATAATTACATGTAAGAGTGGGTTCAACTAAGAGCAGTCAACTTATATTAGAAATATTTGCTTATACGTGTAAATCCAGTAAGAGCACGTAGTAAATACGATGAATGGATGAGAATGATTTCAAATAAGAGCAATTACAAAAAATGTGAATATTGATCCCTGTAAGAGTAAAATCAAATACAAGATACAGGAAGTAGTTATAATTAACAGCACTGGTAGAATACGACAGGGTATGGAGCAGTTCAGTGCAAGTACAAGCTGATGCAAGGACTGGTACAATTGGGTGCCTGTGGCAGAGTGGTTGCAGTGCTGATGTCACGGACCAGGAAGAAGCAACACAAAACAAAGGCAGCAAAGGTAGGTAGGGGAAACAAGACGTGTTTGCGCTCGCGTTTTAATAATAAATCAAATAATAAACAAAACACTTTACAGCAAACAAAAGGGCACGTTGGCCAAACAAAACAAACCCACAAACAGTTGTACTCACAAATATTGTGCTGGCTGTTCCAGCACAATAGCAGTTGTTTCTTTTCACCTCTTTCTCTCCTTAACTCTCTCGTTCCTTACTCCCTGAACTCTCTCTCCCAGAGCGCAGAAAAGCTGCAGGTTTTATACAGGTGACCATCTCCGATTAGCAACAATTAATCAATGAATTAACTCGGGAGATGGTCACCGGCTGCACGAGGTTTTTAAATAAATAAACTAAAAAAACCCACGGCTTTTCGCCGTCATCCCAAATAATAACTAAGACGGACGGCTTTGTCCGCCTGCATAAAAACACAATACAACAATAATAATAATAATAATAATAATAATACAAAATATACAAATAATAATACAGGGACGAGGTGTACCCCATCACAGTGCCAAATAGTCCAGTATGGTCAAGAGTTGTAGTGTTTACAGATGCTGTTTGAACAGGTGTGTCTTGAGGAAGCGCCAGAAAGTGGTCAGGGACTGAGCAGTCCTGATATCCGTGGGTATGTTGTTCCACCACTGAGGGGCAAGGGCAGAGAAGGAGCGGACTGTGGAAGCGTGGGTGGGTGGGTGGGTGGGGGGGTACAGTTAATCTGCCGGTGGTGGAGGAGTGGAGAGGGGGTGTAGTGAGAAAAGATAGTCTGGAGATAGGAGGGAGCAGAAAGGTCAAGACAGCGATACGCGAATACAAGAGTTTAGCAATAGGGAGCCAGCGCATCCTCTATTATACCATGCATGTGTTTTTCACAGTGCTGTATGATTGTTCACAGTGCATCCTCTATTATATTTATTTATTTATTGCATTTATATAGCTCTTTTTATACAAAAGTATCCCAAAGCACTGTACAGTACATAGCAGAACAAAAGAACAAACCACAATACATTTGTTTAGCATGTCACACATACAACTGCCACAGTCAGACCATCAAAATAACAGATTTAAATAACAGTATACACATAATAGAAAAGCAGCAATTTCAAAGTTACATTAAAACCCACTACAATAAGATTTTAGAAAAGTGCGCTTTTAGTTTAAACTCTAAAAGTGCATTACAATAATCAATTCTAGATGAAACAAAGGCATGCATTAGTCTCTCGGCATCCGATACAGAAATAATTGGTCTAAGTTTGGCTATATTTCTCAAATGGTAAAAGATACTTCAGTAACTTCCCTAATATGAGTCTCAAATGACAGATCAGGATTAAAGATTAAACTCCAAACTCTTAATTTCTAGTTTTGATGAGAGACTGCAAGGGTCAAGCTCATGTAATCCCACATTTCCTGAATTCAACATTGGAATATTCTGTGACATCCAGTGTTTGATGTCTGTAAGGCATGTAGCTAATAACACCCAGGCAGAAGAAATTCCTGGCTTTAGGGACAAATATAGCTGGGTATCATCAGCATAGCAATGGAAGTTCAGGCCGTGTCTGCGGATAATGTCACCTAACGGTAGCATATATAATATTACAACATGCATGTGTTTTCACAGTGCTGTATGAGTGTTCACAATGCATCCTCTATTATACCATGTGTGTGTTTCATTTATGTGACACGTAAGGTTTAACCTGCACTGTTGAAGCGCTTTCTGATTACCACGTTATGCATTAGCCATAAACCTTATGTTTTTCATATAAAAATGTAATCAGTTTCCACATTTCCTTACCTGTCTGAAAATGAACCATTACAGTTACAAGTTACTGAAAAAAGTAATCTGATTACAGTAAATGGTTCCATGTACTCTCCAGCACTGTTCTTATGGTAACAGTTCATGCAGGCTCACTTGAGCAGACAGTAGGTGAGATTACCCATCTGCTGCTGACGCACCTCTTCAAAGTTACTGATAAGCATACCCCTCGCATCAATACAGTGGAGGTGGCTGTATGTACTGTACGTCACACTTCACTACACTCATGCATAAACAGGACAACCACTCATCCAATTGTCATGAAACATGGTATTACCATTCTCAAGCATAAATTATTGAGAATATCCAATCCTGGGGATGTAAGAGGGTGTCTGTCTGCCCAGCTGTGTGTCACTCTTATATTTTTACTTTCAGTATATCTGGATAACTGCTTATCCAATTGTCACGAAACTTGGCAGTAACATTATTTAGCTTATGTTACTGAATCAGATTCAGGGGATATGTGGCAGTGTTTGTCCATCTGTTCATCCAGCCATCTCTTACACGACCCAGGACAGGAGATGTAAGATAAGTAAAAGGTAAGTAGTTTCCCCTGGGGGTGGGGTGGGGGGTATTTGAAAGGCTTATTTCTCTTCAGAAGTGCAGGGGGGGGGTTAGGTGTCAGGGCACTATTGTGTCTCCAGAAGGGGCTACACCCTGGGGTGGGAGCGTATTTCATTTAAACAACACATGTTGTGCTGTCCTGGGACCTGGTAGAGCAGTGTATACATCACAAACAACTGAATAACCTACAGTGGAGAGTACACCATCAATGCCATACAAATACAACTGAATAACCTACAGTGGAGAGTACACCATCAATGCCACACAAATACAACTGAATAACCTACAGTGGAGAGTACACCATCAATGCCACACAAATACAACTGAATAACCTACAGTGGAGAGTACACCATCAATGCCACACAAATACAACTGAATAACCTACAGTGGAGAGTACACCGTCAATGCAACACAAATACAACTGAATAACCTACAGTGGAGAGTACACCATCAATGCCACACAAATACAACTGAATAACCCACAGTGGAGAGTACACCATCAATGCCACACAAATACAACTGAATAACCTACAGTGGAGAGTACACTATCAATGCCTGTGGTAGGTTGGCTGATGGGTGATGTCAAACCAGGAAATACAGAGACAGTACTGTGAGTGAGTGCTGAGGCGTGGATTTATTGTAAAACAAAATGATTTAACAAAACAAAACACATTGTAAAGAAAACGGCACGTTGGCCAAAACAAAACAGACAAAAAAAGAAAGCAAAAAAAACACTAACAAGTATCGTGCTGGTCCAGTGGAGCTTACGCAAGACTAAGAAAAAGAGTTTTCGAAGAACATGACCTACAGGTCCATACAAAACTCCTGGTCTGCAAAGCTGTTGTCCTCCACACACTGCTATACGGAGCCGAAACATGGACCACCTACAGTAGGCACTTGAAAGTTCTGGAACAACACCACCAAAGATCCTTACGGAAAATCCTGAGGATCAGCTGGGAGGAGAGACGCACCAACACCAGCGTTTTGGAGGAGGCCAACATAAACAGCATCACCACTACCATAATGCAACACCAACTCCGATGGACAGGCCATGTCATCCGGATGCCCAACTCACGTCTCCCGAAACAGATCATGTACTCCCAGTTGAGGGAAGGTCAGCGAGCCCCTGACGGGCAAAAGAAACGCTACAAAGACAACATCAAAACAAACCTGAAGAAATTCAACATCACCTCCAACAACTGGGAAGACATTACACTAAACAGACACAGCTGGAGGAAAATCGTTCAAGAGGGGGATGCACTACACGAAAAGAATCTTCGCTGTACCACAGAGGACAAGTGGCAGCTATGCAAGGAGAGACTCAACACCAGGAAGGCCCAACTACCAACCACAACCAACACTCACCCCCGCCCACACTGCACCAAAATATGTGGCTCCCAAATCGGCCTTTACAGCCACCTGAAGACCCACAAATAGTAGACCCTATGGAGGACAATCATACTCGACTCAAGTGATCACCGATGATGATGAGTTGTGAAAAATCCATGCCAAAACAGAAATATACATTTAAAATCACCCGTGCTACATAACCCAAACCATACACACATAAAATATGCACAGGGGCGAGTGTACCCCACCACAATGCCATACAAATGCAACTGTATAATTTACAGTGAAGAATACGCTACCAATAGCATACAAATACAACTGAATAATCTACAGTGGAAAATACGCTACCAATGACATACAAATAGCACCTCAAGAGCCATAATGTAACATAAAGCACGTGTTGCAGTCAGAAGGACCTCAGATTCATCTGGTACATGGGCCTCGCAGTGCCTGCTGCAGTTTGCTGCTTTTGTGATACAGACAACGGTCCATTATGAATTATGCTGAGGCCAGAAGATATTAAATGACAGAACTGCAGTGTTTCTGGGGCTGGAAGAAACAATGCTACTCTGAGAGCAGGCAGCTCTCTCTCCTCACATTCTCACATTGTTGCTGTCCAGCTATTGGTGTCAGCTGCTAAGGAATGTTATCAACATTCTTGAAACAGCAGGCAGAGTGTACCAGGGTAATTAGGTAATTTTCCATGTCTTGCGCAGGCATTGTTTCATAAAAGCAAAACATGAACTGGTTCTCAGATCATCCTTGCGAATGAAACATGCTTCTTTGTTTTGTTGTTATACCATAGCTATAAAACACACTTCAGACACTTCAGTTAAACTAATAAACCCTCTCCAACAGTTGATAAGGGTTTCATCCAAATCTATCAAAATGGGCTTTAAACAATATTCATTATACAGTCCTTAAAGCTTCATGGGTTATTTTAAAGAATGTTTTTTTCAAAGTGGCTTGTTTTCACTGTCAAATGAATGGATGTGGCTCCAGACTCTAACCTAAGTGCTCATGTGTACCTCACATCATTTAAATGTAATGGCAGTGAATAATGTCCTGCGTTCTTTGAGCACACGTGATGAATAATTCACCCAGCCATGTTAACAGTCTTATCTTGCTCATTAATGTACTGTAATGACTTCAGAAGAAAATCAAATATTAATTGCCAATAATTGTTGTAGGTCTATTCTAGAGTTTGTCTGTAGATATCTACACTATTGACTGATTTTAGAGAGAAAAAAAAGTGTTGACACAGGGTTTTGAAAGACTGCCGATGATATGCTATTGTGTAAGGTGTTCAATGTATAGTTTATAGTACTTTTTTGTTAAGGGTGTAATGGTTCAACAACAATAACACAGCTGAGCACCGGGCTTTTCCTGTGAAGGCCTGGGCACCACCGGAACCTGCAGACTGAAATTCCAGACCCACCTCAGTGCTCCCGGCAGGAGACTGTGCACAGCTGGTCACACACCACTGTCTTCATTTAATCAGGAAGCCTGCATACTGTATGCAAAATAGCGTCTGCACACGCAGTGTCCTGAGTAACACAACACACAGGGTCTTACACTAATGTGGACAGTTTAAATACCTGTCCAGTTCTTACAGTCATATGTATACAGTAGTTTAAATACCTGTGCAGTTTTTACAGTAATGTGGACAGTTTAAATACCTGTGCAGTTCTGGGAAACATATGTGAAATATACTCTCCAAAAAACCAATCTACAATTCTGTACAGTTCCCCCATTCCTTAGAGGAGTTTGAACCAAAGCTTTAAAGCCCATTCCTTACCCCTTACTAGCTTCATTAAGATTAATGCTTACTAGATACTTTAAGATTAATGCTTACTAGATCCTTTAAGATTAATGCTTATTAGCTTCATTAACATTAATACATACTAGATCCTTTAAGGTTAATACTTACTAGCTTCATTAAGAATAATACGCATCCTAAACGCATGCTAATCTTTGTTTGATTCAGGAAATGCAAATATTTAAAAACAGCGCTATATATACAGTATCTAAAAGAAACGTTATTTGTTACAGTTACAAATAGTTACTTCTCAGACGCAGTTCACTTTTAACAGAGATCTGTTTTTAGGTTGGGTCTGGCTGCAGCTTGAAATATTCTTGGAAGATCCAGCTATTGAACCCCTCGTTCCCTCCTCTGACGACCTTTTCTAGCGAGATGATATGAAAAGCGCGTTCATGTGACCTCTAAGGTTTGACTTGCACTGTGGAAGCGCTTTCTGATGTCATACATCAGCCATAGTCCTTTTTTTGAATGTAACAAAAAGGAACTGTTTTTTTTTCACATAAAATGTAATCCATTACCACATTTCATTACCTATATGAAAAAGAAACCATTATAGTTACGAGTTACTGAAACATTTGATCAGATTATCAGTAATGTGCCTCATGGAATGTGTTACTTCTCAACACTGGTTGCATCCTGATACATGGGCTGTAGGTCACATGGTCTGACTGCTGCTGTAAACAACAAACCAAATCACACATAAATGGCCTGTTCGAGCTAGTTAATGCCGTGGGTATGATGACTGACCTGAATGAGTTTATACAAGGGAACAGGCATATGCATTGGGACATTCTAGTTAACCCTGGCCAAGAGATCTAGGGTTGTGATGAAATTCACCCTGCAGCCAAGTTTGATACAGTACCTTCCCCAGTCCCTCTAGCTAGCAACACAGCAAGCCAAACACACATACAAAAGAGCCTTCAGCAATGGCACACAAGGACAGTGATTAATCACACAGCTGAGCCATACCTGTAGAGAGGTTTGAAGAAGCTGCCTGTATCAGCCTTTGACGTAGTTCATTTATACAGAGAAACTTGCAGCCAAAACAAAGGCCAGGCTGCAGGGACACTAAGAGGTCCTATTGTTCCCAGTGGCACTGATGTGTACAGATGATTTATAAGGTTGATGAAAGGAACAAAAACAAAACTGACTGTATGGCATCAAAGACCCAGTTAGGTTTACAGAAAATAGACCGCGACAGGATTATTTACTCTGCAGAATGTTTAATACAACTGTCTGTGAGCTGTTTCATGTCTAAACCATTTCAGGTGTGTTGACATTTTGAGCAAGAACTTTGAACTGCTGATTTAAAAGAAATGGAAGGCTTGTATAACAAACTCCACAAGCAGGAATCTGATATTCCATATTTTTTTGGGAAAGGTCCCAGAGTTCGGTTTGCTGCAGGTTGCCTTGTGTTTGCTCCTATATGGGCTGATTAAAAGCTTATGTGGGTAGGGGCAGGTACATATTACATTTTGTTTGGCAGAGGAACACAGTAGCTTGGCTTATGCCTGCCGAGTAAATGACTGCTGGGCTGTTTTCAGGCAGCATCTGACCACATCCAAGTGTACTGAACTGAGCTGAAATGTTGACTTACATGATGTTAAATATAATTCAGATTTTTATTATTCTTCTTCTTATTATTATTTACATAAATATATCTTTGTATATATATTTCCAAAGGGGAAAGGGTTTTTCTTAATTTTTTTTATTTTTTAAAAGCACTGATATACTAACCAAAGATTATAAACCATACTGGTTACAATATACAGTGGAGGGCCAAAAGTATTGCCACCCTCTACCTTTGCAAAGAAAAATGCTCATGTTTATATTATTACTACTTTGGAAAAGTGGATATACTAAATATGAAAGATCTTATAAGACACAATACAGTAGACACAATGAGTAAGTGAGCAATTGTTCTTTTTTAAATGTTTTTTTTTCTTTTTGGGATAGAGGTGTTATATAGTGTTTAGGTTTTTTTTAGTGTTTTTCAAAAAATAAGCTGACTTTTGTCAGCTTTAATAGGCCAGGATCAGTTTAAGGGGGAGGGAAATTGCCCCAAACTTTGTTGCAAAGGCTGTTGAAAAGGGTATTGTTGTGAACGACACCTTTGTGTAACCACCACTATCTTTACCTTCCAGGAGAGTCATTCTCTCAAATGCTCTTCTGAATGTTAAAATTGCACAGATGATGGTATAGCTGCATCTTGATAGCTCTCAGCCTGAACAAAGCAGGAAGAAAGTTCCATGGAGTGGCAGTATTGCCAGCAAAGCTCCAGAGGAGAGCTTAGAGTTTGACAGTGAGGAGGAGACGAGTCTGTTCGCAGACAGCAGAGTCCTCGTTCACTTAGGGTGGATACAGCGTTGACAGAATTAAAACATTCTTACAATTCATTAAAGGTAGGAGGGAGGTTATGTTGAGGATTATTTCCCAAATATTACAATATTTTGTGGGCAGTGCGTTTTTTGCTGCAGAAAGCTTCGGGTTCCGATCTCTCTGAGCAGGAGTGCTGGCATTTTGAAGAATTTGATCGCAAAGGTTAATAAGCAGTTTACGGCTACTTGAAATTGGTTGGAAGGATTTCTTTTTTATTTCTCATGTATATGTGCCTATTTTTTTTCTTTCCTGTCTGTGTCTTTCTCTCTGTCCCCAGTATGAATTATTTTAAACATAAGCGGGTGTAGGGATGAGTTAAAAAGAGCTGCTTTGTTTGAGTATCTGGAGCAGAAGGATCTGAAAGTTATTTTTTTACAAGAGACACATCAAATAAACTGGGCCAGGGATTGGAAGGGGAGATTGTTTTTAGTCACAGGTCTAGTGTGAGTGCTGGGGTAGCAGTCCTTTTTTCAAGAGATTTTAAACAAGTTTCTTGTAATGTCACTGAGGTGGTAAGAGGGCGGCTACTTAAAGTGCTGGTGAAGATTGGGAAAATGTTGCTTGTTTTTATTACTGTTTATGTACCAAAGATGGCAGAGAACGGATTCTTTTTTCAGATTTTAGACAAAGTTCTGAAAGGTTGTGGAAGTCAAGACGTTGTATTTTTAGCGGGTGATTTCAACTGCACTATACATTGTTTAAAAGATTGAAATTACCCTGAGCCGCAATCCCAGTCTGCCAAAGAGCTTTTATTGATTTTAATAAGCACGATTTGTCTGATGTGTGGAAAACTTTTAATGGCACAAATAGACAGTACACATGGGTTAAGATTATTTATAAAGCTGTTTCTTTAGCTAGGTTAGATTGTTTTTATACTTTTAAACAGCATTTCAGTTTGTTTACTAAGTGTTTTATTTCTCCCACCGGTCTTTCTGATCACAGTCTTTTAACAGTTAATGTTTTGTTGCTTTCTCAGAGGCAAAAACAATCTTAGTGGCATTGTAACATTCAGCTGCTGAAAGAAGCTCTTTTAGGATTTTTTATTAAACAGGTGGAGAGAGCAGTCGCTTTTTCTTCCCTGGCTCAGTGGTGGGATGTGGGGAAGGTGCAGGTCAGGTTGTTCTGCCAGCAGTACACGGCTAATGCCACAAAGAGGTTGACTGAGACTCTGGAAGAGCTGGAGAGGGACATGTTAGAGCTTCAGGGAGCTCTGCAGTCCAATTCCAATAGTAGGATGATTCAAGACCTCAAAAATAAAAAAATCAGCAGCTAGCTGAGCTGCTGAATATCAAAGTGCAAGGGGTGCTGGTGAGGTCTGGAGTGCAGTACCTTACAGAGGTTGATGCGCCGACACAGTTTTTCTTTGGCATGGAGAAGAAGAGTGCACAACGCAGAGTTATTCATTGCCTGAAGGCACTGTTGGGGGATGAGGTGAGGGAGCTTGGAAAGCTCCGACAATGTGCTGTGGATTTCAATTCAGAGCTGTTCACAGCAGAGGCTGGAGGACAGCCTGAGGAGACACAGTGTTTCTTGGAGGCTCTGCCGAGGATCTCTGAAGAGGAGAAAGGTTTTTTGGATGAACCTCTGACATTGCAGGAGCTCTCTGACACCCTCATGGAACCGAAGGGAGGAAAGACTCCAGGATTGGATGGACTGTTTTTGTTTTGGAAGTTTTTCAAGTCTTTCTGGACATTGTTTGGGAATGACCTACATGCAGTCTGGAGAAAGGGGAGCTGCCTTTGAATTGCAGAAGGGCAGTGATAACATTAAGAACTGGAGGCCAGTGTCTTTGCTGGGCTTGGTCTATAAAATCATATCAAAAGCCCTCGTTAATAGGTTAAGCACTGTAATGGGAACTATTATTAATCCCGACCAAACCTACTGCGTACCCAGTAGATGCCCAGTTGACAGAATTTTTTTGATTCGAGACACATTGTCTGCTTCTGAGCTTTTCGTTGCCTGCTAGGCTTATCTCTCTAGATCAAGAAAAAGCCTTTGACAGAGTCGACCACAATTATTTATGGAGGGTATTTGAAGTTTTCTGATTTGGCCTGGGTTTTATATCCCATATGCAGTTTCTGTACTGTGACATTTTCAGTTTGCTGAAGATCAACTGGGGGCTGAGTGCACCTTTCCCAGTCCACAGAGGTATCAGGCAAGGCTGTCCTCTCTCAGGAATGCTCTATTCCCTGTCCATTGAACCTCATATTTACCAGCTCAGGCACGTTCTAACATGGCTCTCTATCCCAGGGAGTCCAGCTCAGCCTATAGAGGTGTCTGCCTATGCAGATGACGTTGCTGTTTTTGTAACCAGCCAAACAGATGTTGATAACTTCTGTGCCAAACAAAAGCTTTTGAAAGAGCTTCGTCTTCTAGAATTAAAAGAGCGGGGCTTTGTATTTGGGAAATGCACGAAGTCTGGGTTTCCAGTGTTGCCTGGTGGATTGCTTTGGAGCCGGGAAGAGTTTAAATATCTTCATGTTTTTGGGGGGTGGAAGACCAACTGAGAGGAATTGGGAGGGAGTGTTGGAGGCAGTAAGGGGACATTTGCAGGGGTGGCGCTGGGGCTTGCCACAGCTCTCTTATAGGGGCAGAGTTTTATTAATAAATAATTTGGCAGCTTCTATGCTCTGGCATAAGTGCATATGTTTAGAACCTAAACAGGCTTTTTTGAAAAGTCCAGAGTGAATTTGTAATTTTTTTCTGGGATGGGCTGCACTGGCTGAGGCAAAGTGTACTGTACCTACCTCTAGATGAAGGGGGTCAGGGGCCGATGGACCTGTCTATTAGGATTGCTGCTTTTAGACTAGACTGTTCAGAAATTGCCCTATAGTCGTGAGAAGCCTCCTTTGGTTTGATTTGGCTTTACTTTTCCTGCGTCAAGCTGGAGGGCTGGGTTTTGGGAAGCATTTTTTTCTTTTTAGATACTGCTCTGGTTATGTTTTCCAAACTACCAGCCTATTATCAGAGTGTGTTGAAAGCATGGCAGAGTCTGAGGGTGGGTTTGGATGAGGAGGCTTTGGATTTTTACTGGTTATTGGAGAGACCTCTGGTTTTTAATCCTCCTTTTTAAAGTGGAAATGTTAGATTCTCAGACTTTTACAAGTGTAATGATAAAGGCGGGGGCCATAAAGTTACACCACATTTTAGATCTAGAGAACTTTAATTGGAGGAGTCCACAAAGCCTGTCCTTAACCTCGGGGTTGTGGTCTGTGAGGGTAGCTGGGATGCTGCCAGATTCTTGAAGTTTTATCTAATGAGCAGAAAGAAACTCTAAGAAGGGGCTTTACTGAGTGCATTTCTTCCCCTTTGAAACACCCTTCCCCATACAGATTTCCCAGCTATCAGTCAAAACAAGGAAGGCAAGGGGCATTTGTTTAAAATTGAAAACCTGACAGATCTCCCCCTGTCAAGTATGAGGGGGGGTACATTGTATGAATTGTGTGTAAAACCAAAATATGAGAAGCAATTACAGGGCCTTCCAGACACATCTTGGAGAGAGTGTTTGGAGGTGGAGGAGCAGGTCAGGTCGGCTTGGAGAAGCTTCTATAAACCCCCACTGTCAAAGAGGCTGGGAGATTTAGAGTGGAGACTTCTACACACGATTCTCGCCGTCAATTCCTACCTCTGTATAAAATATCCGTTTTGTTTACAGAGAGAGTTTTCTGTAATAGATTAACCTCTCTTTTTGCTCTATTAAATAATGTTTTTGTTAAATTGAATGTAGTTTTTTCTGATTGTGTTTTTGTTTTTGGTATGCCTTATATTAAAGGAAAAAAATTGTGCCAGCTACTTAATTTCCTTTTGGGGCAGGCCAAGCTCTCCATTTTAAAATCTAGGAAAGCTCAAATTGCTAATGTTGGGGAAACGGATGCTGCTACTGTTTTTAGAATGTTGGTGATTAGCAGAATCAAGCTGGACTTCAGTTATCACCGTATGATTAATGATAATGGATTCGTTTCAGTTAAATTGGTGTGTTGGTGGTGTGCTCAGTGAGACTGAAGGGGAAAGCCTTAATATATATTTATTAGGGGTTTTAATCTTGGCATTTTCTTTTAATCGATTAATCAACCCATCTGGACAATTAATTAATCGATAATATGCAATTGTAGTGAAAGACAACTAAAAGTAACACTTGGTATTAATGCAACTTTAATTTAACTATTTGACAATAAATGAAAATGTTTACTTGCATGTAATCTGAAGTTAGCCAAAGCAAGACTGTGCCATGCGTTACTGTAAATTAGCAGCGGTACTACGCACAACCAATACTGTGTTGAATATGTTGGCCTGTTTTTCGTATAAACTTGAAACTAACAGGTAATTTATTTAAGTTTAATTTAGTTAGCTGAGTATGTCATAATTAAGACTTAGACTTAGGCTATAGCTGTAAATGTACTGCCATGGTACAGATTTAAACTAATAGAATACATTGTTTAAAAGAAAAATCAACTTGCTTGCGACACAGATGAGAAGATAAACTCATAGTACTGTCGTGAAAGGAAAGCACCGAAGAGCAAATCTTGCAACTTGTTTAAATCACTAGTCGTAATTGTATTAACTCCATTACAAAAAACTAGTCAATTATTAAATTGCTGCGCTCTCGTTTTCTCGTTCTTCATTCCACTTTTAAATGAGAAAGTAAGGACATGGAGGATTTAAAAGCCCATTTAATTGTGTCACAGCAAAACCCTGTAAATTAAACAGTTTACTATTATTATTACAGTGTTGTTATTACAGTATACCTGTGACTAGTCTTTAAATAATGTTAATGCAATTACGAATAGTAATTGTAATGTTTGTCCAGCTTATTTTTTTTTATTATAACTTTATTTAAGATTGCATTAATGATTTGTTTAATAAAATGTTGCACCCGTTTGCTCGTTTTCTACATTCTGCATGCAGCAAATCCTGTTAAAAAAAAGCTAAGCCCCCCTCCCTATTTATAAAGTGAAACTATATCTAAATCTAGATTTGTATTTCATTTTATTTGTGAACAAAATGTATTTGATATTAAAACAAGCCACCACTACACTTTCAAATGAAGGCGGGCTGGAGACAGAGGCTGGTCAGATTAAACTTGACCCCTGCCTGGCTGGACAGTTGATCGAGTCAATCATCCTGGAGACCAACCGAGTCTGCCATTTACTGTGGAGCTTTTACAATCGCAATAACCTGAAAAACACTGTTCTGAGCTATGTCAAAATGTTGGGTATATCTCCCTGTAACCCGTTTGCCATTGTCTTGTGAAGTTCTCTCCGCCATCTTTCTAGATTTCTTTCTCACACACTGCTTTTTGCTACAGCACGTGGGTAGACTAGATTAATCGATCAATGATTTTTTTAATTGATTAACACCCACAGGCATGATTAATCGATTAAAACCCATAATATTTATAGTATGTATTTATTTATAATGACTTACAGTTTTAAATTTTGTCTTGTAAAGAGTTAAAGAAAATATAATGTGATTGTTATTGTTCTTTTTGTCAAAGTTTTTGTACCAAAAAAAGTCAATAAAGTATAGAAAAAGTAAAGTATCTATCTATCTATCTGTCTATCTATCTATCTATCTATCTATTGTGAAATACAAGGTTATAATTGCATCAAGGGCTTCTGGTGATAAACCACAAGAGCAAAGTCTGAGATGCAATTATAGCCAAAATTAATTCTCATTTGATATTATTTATGTGGATTCAACAACTTTTTCTACAGAACACAGAATATACTAAATGCACATCGAGCTCATCAATGGCAATGTCGTGCCAACCTCTAGTCTGAGTCTCTCTTACCTATTGAATGTTATTTTTACAAGGTTTATATCGAAGGCAGTTTTTTTTGATGAATTTTTGTTTTCTTGGTCTGCTATGAATGATTTATTCACTTTAGTGTGGACAACATTTTTCAGTGCTTGGACATTTCTAAATAAAAACAATGGTCAGCAGTTTAAAAGACACACTGCGAATTCCAAGAAAACAAGTCAATACGCCAGTAGGTACAGTGCATTCTGTGGGGTGTGATGGTGAATCTGCACATAGCAAAAAATCCCAGAAAAAGCAAAGCGTCACACAGTTTGATAAGGAACACCGTCTGACCTGAATTCAATGTACAGTCCTTCTTCACTCTGACAAGAGGCTGAGAGAGTCGCAGAGAATCCCTATTCGCTCACAATTAGTGTGTGTGTTCATCCCGGTGAACAAAAACAAAAAGCAAATAAAAAAACCAAAACCCACAACCAAAAAATAAAAATATACTGTATGCAAATACATTTATTATTATTATTATTATTATTATTATTATTATTATTATTATTATTATTATTATTATTTATTTATTTATTTATTTATTTATTTCTTAGCAGACACCCTTATCCAGGGCGACTTATAGTCGTAAACAAATACATTTCAAGAATCACAGTGCAAGTAATAATACAATTAAGAGCAAGATAAATACAATGATGAATACAATGACTTTGGTTCAAGCAAGTACAATTGTGACAAAATACAATTCAATAATACAGCAGATAACAGTGTCAGTGATAGTTACATCAGGATATAATTAAATACAAAATACTACAGATTAAACACTTGGCAGATTACAGTACTCTGAAGTACAGGATTAAATGCAGTAAAATAGGGGGCAGATAAGAACAAGTAAAGCGCATTTAAGGAAGGGTGATATGTGTCCCAGGGGAAGAACAGAGGAGTTCTACAGGTGCTTTCTGAAGAGGTGAGTCTTGAGGAGGCGCCGGAATGTGGTCAGGGACTGGGCAGTCCTGAGATCTGTAGGAAGGTCATTCCACCACTGTGGGGCGAGGGTGGAAAAGGAGCGGGCTCTGGAGGCAGGGGAGCATAGAGGAGGTAGAGCCAGTCTTCTAGTGCAGGCGGAACGGAGAGGTCGAGTGGGGGTGTAGGGAGAGATGAGGGTCTGGAGGTAGCTGGGTGCAGTCTGGTCAAGGCATCTGTAGGCTAGTACAAGAGTCTTCCAACTGGGTGCGAGCGGTGATCGGGAGCCAGTGGAGTGAGCGGAGTAGTGGTTGCGTGGGAGAAGCGAGGCAGAGAGAACACCAGGCGGGCTGGAACGAATGGGTGGCGGATGCAGGGAAGCCAGCCAGGAGGGAGTTGCAGTAGTCTAGGCGGGAGAGTACCAAGGCCTGGACCAGGAGCTGGGTTGCGTAGTTGGTGAGGAAGGGTCGGATTCTTCGGATGTTGCTCAGGAAGAATCGACAAGTGCGTGCCAGAGTGGAGATGTGCTGGGAATAAGAGAGGCAGGGGTCCAGGGTGACTCCGAGGTTCTAAGCGGAGGAAGAGGGAGAGAGTGTGGTAGATTCCAGAGGAACAGAGATAGAGAGATCAGAGGAGGGGGAGGAGGAGGAGGGAAAGAAAAGGAGGTCAGATTTAGAGAGGTTGAGTTTGAGGTGATTCGAGTGCATCCAGGAGGAAATAGCAGACAGACAGGTAGAGATACGGGAGGGGATGGTGGAGTCAGAGGTGGGGAAGGAGAGGAAAATCTGAGCATCATCAGCATAGAAATGGTATGAGAAACCATAGGATGCGATGAGGGGGCCCAGGGAGCGGGTGTAGAGAGAGAACAGGAGAGGACCCAAGACTGACCCTTGGGGGACTCCTGTTGAGAGAGGGCGAGGTGTGGCGGTTGCTCCACGCCAGGTTATCTGGTAAGTGCGGTTGGAGAGGTAGGAGGAGAACCAGGCCAGAGCAGTGCCAGAGATTCCCAGGTCAGCGAGAGAGGATAGTAGTATAGAGTGATCGACAGTGTCAAAAGCAGCAGAGAGGTCGAGGAGAATTAGGACAGAGGAGAGAGAGGCAGCTCGGGCAGAGTTTAGTGAGTTGGTGACAGACAGGAGGGTGGTTTCAGTGGAGTGAGCAGAGCGGAAGCCAGATTGGAGAGGGTCAAGCAGAGAGTGGTTGGACAGGAAAACAGAGAGCTGGCGGTGTACAGTCCGCTCGAGGGTTTTGGAGAGGAAGGGTAGGAGGGAGACAGGACGGTAGCTATGGAGGGAGGTGGGTCGAGGTTGGGTTTTTTGAGGATGGGAGTGATAGAGGCTTTTTTGAAGGCAGAGGGAAAGAGACCAGAAAGGAGAGAGGTGTTGAGAAGGGAGGAGATGAAGGGAAGTAGAGGAGGAGCAGCAGCTTGAAACAGGTGAGTGGGGAGTGGGTCCAGGGCACACGTGGTGGGTTTGTGACCCTGGAGCAAGGAGGAGAGGTCAGAGTCTGAGAGGGGCGAGAAGGTGGAGAAGGAGGGTGTGCGGGGGAGGGAGAGGGTGTAGGGGTTGGAGCAGGAGGAGGTGTGGGGGAGGGAGAGGTGTTAAAGAGTTTGCGGATATCTGAGATTTTAGAAGAGAAGAAGGAGGCAAAGTCATCAGAGGAGATAGAGGAGGGAGGAGGAGGGGGGGAGGGTTTAGGAGGGAGGAGAAGGTAGAGAATAGTTTATGTGGGTTGTTATGGAGGGTTGGATTACAGATTGGAAATAAGTACATTTAGCAGAGGAGAGAGTAGAGGAGAAGGAGGAGAGGAGAGTGCGGTAAAGGTCTAAGGCAGCAGGGAGTTTGGTTCTCTTCCATTTCTTTTCAGCAGATCTCAGTGTGATTCTTGCTGAGCGGAGCGCAGAGGGGATCCAGGGGAGGGGAGGGGCGAGCAGGTCGGGAGGTGAGGGGACAGAGGGAGTCGAGGGAGGAGGTGAGGCAGGAGAAAAGGGTGGAGGTAGCAGAGTCTACGGAGAGTTGTGAGAAGGAGTCAATAGGAGGGAGGTGAGAGAGAGCAGTGGAGGCAATGACAGAGGGGGAGAGAGAGCGGAGGTTATGGCGAGAGGTGACAGTTGGGGTAGGAGGAGCAGGGAGAGAGGGGAGAGACAGAGAAAAGGAGATAGTGATCAGAGAGGTCCAGGGGGGTGACAGAGAGGGTGGAAGGGCAGCAGGCCCTGGAGAAGATGAGGTCCAGTTGACGGCCAGCTTTGTGGGTAGGAGGGGATGGAGAGAGACAGAAGTCGAAGGAGTGAAGGAGAGGGAGGAATCCAGCAGAGTGGCTGGGGTTGGAGAGATGGATATTGAAGTCACCTAACAGGACAGTTGGGGTAGACAGAGAGGGGAGGGAGGAGAGTAGATAGTTGAGTTATATAATGATGGCCACCTACACCACCTCACACATTTTGCTGAATGTAAAAAATATAAAAATAAAAATAGTTAACTCCCCACCCACCCAAAGAATGTGATAGCTACTTGAGTGACCGAAGGCAACAGAGGGAAGAAAAAGAAAACATAGGAAAAAATATTCGGGGGCTCTCGACCTTCAGCTGTCTCCCCTCCAGGCCTAGACAAAATAGCATAATTCTGCTTAATAGGTGGCATATTCAAAAATCCAGTTTGTTTTGTTTTTCTTTTAATATATGCAAAGGATATGATAGGGTTGGATCCTGGAATAAAGTCTTTCTTTAGGATGCTAGTTCCAAATGTTGTTGGGCAACGAGCAAGTGTGTCAGGGTGCCCACCCCTTGTGTATATTTATTTGTGTATGATTATTGTTTTCATTTGTCTTATCATTATTATTATCGATGTTTGTATGCGGGCAGACTGGAACTGTCATTATTATTTATTATTTGAGACCGGCGATAAGCTGGCCGTATAATGTGCGCTTTGTTATATAGGCAATATAAACCCACTTCGATTATATGGAAACTTATGGAAACTATAATAAGATGTAAAATGGAAAATTGCCTATATGGTAACAGTATCCTGGGAGACAGTCAGCATGGTTTTAGTAAAGGGAGATCGTGTCTAACTAACCTGCTTGATTTTTTTGAGGATGCAACATCAACAATGGATAATTGCAAAGCATATGACATGGTTTATTTAGATTTCCAGAAAGATTTGACAAAGTCCTGCATAAAAGACCGAAAATACATATATTGACCCCAAGCTGCATCATAAGCTTTTACAGTCGACTCTGCCAAGGCTCATCTCATGTAATGTTTGGCAGTCTGAGAGAGATCTGAAATAAAGCATAATGGTTAGTTCAAAATTAATTTGTTAAACACGGGGCATGCAATACCTAGAGTTTCTGCATTAGGACACAATTGACGGAATTCATGAAAACAAAGGTGAGATAAAGCATCATCAATGTTGTTTAATGTTGTCTTAGCAATTTCATGATTGAAGGGGAAGGAGATCTGCCTTCATTAATGATATGAACTGTTATCGTATTATCATAATGCATTTCCTTTCCTATAAACTGCCCCATATATAGCAAGAGATGACGACTGGATAAAGTTAAAAAAGAGCTGTGGATTTTTCTGATTCTGGTACGGAATGAATCTCTGCAAATCATTGTCCATTGAAGTACCCTACAAAACCTATAGAGGACAGCGCATCTTGAACGGAGAACTGGCTGATTATCTATCTAATACGACACAGTTTGTCTTGTGGTAAATGCGCTAGCATGTTAACTGAGGACAGGTGGCGGGCCCAACGGTTTTCTCTTTTGACAGCGGCACTCCCAGATCGTTGAAGGTATTTTTTAGTGCTGTAATGCTTATAGCAGGCGGTGACCATGGAAAGTCTATCACTGAGAAATCATCCAGTAAATGAAGAACAAACTGCAATCTCAGATTATTTACTAAAATCCAGCACAGCGCTTCTGATAGAGAATTGAATTGATACCATTGAGAAGGATGAAGGGACCTAACTTTAAAAGCATCTGTAATGTCTGCTTTCGCCAACCAGACTCCCCTTCCTGCAATTTTGATCATGTGAATAGCATCCTCTATTTTTGCGTAGTGCAAGGAAAATTGATCTGAAGGAATAAGACTATTAATGCTCACTTTGCTGCCCCCATGCAGAGCTGACAAATCTATTAGCCATTTTTTTTCTGATTAATATAGGACTGTGGCAATGTGCCCTGCCCTTGTGTGCATTTCTTTGTTGTATGTTGTGTGTGGTGTGTTAATGTTGGTGTATAGATATTGGGATATAAATGGGTGTGTGTAGCACGAGTTATTTAAATGTATAATTGTATTTAGGAACGGGGATTGCACTTCACTTCACGTGCATTTAAAGTATTTAATAATATGTGAGCTCAGGGTTGCACAGATTTAGTTCACATGCTGGGATTCAAGTGAATAATTAATTGGTAATTGAATCCCAGCACAATTGTATATATAGATGCATGTTTCATTCACTTGGGGTTGTGTGTTCAGGGCGAAGGAACGGGAGAGAGTGAAGAGATAAAAATCAATAATAATAATAAGCAATTGCTATGTGGTGCTGGAGGACCAGCACGGTACGTGTTTGTTTAGTGTTCGTCCCTCTTTGTTAGTGTCTGTTCGTTTTGTTTGTCTATTAATTTTGGCCGCAAGTGCCGTATTGTGTTTTTGTTCAGCATTTTATTTTCTGTGTATCATTAAACACACTGAGCGCTGCAGCGTCTTAGTTTCACTCACCAGAGTACTGCCTGTCTGTGTGTGTTTCTTTCTGGCCTGACGTCACCCCTACAGCCAGCCTGTTCCCAAGGACTTATCCTAAAACGTTTGAAAGGAGGCCTGATAAGGTAACAGAGAAGCTCATCTTCAATACATGGGTTGTTAATTGCAGACTGGAGGTTTCGACTTTCGTAAGATCTTTCAGGCAGGGAATGCAGACCTGCGAGGAAGCCTTGGCTTAATCCAGGAGTCAGATAGTTGACAAAGGTTTTGTTAGGGTGATAGGGTGAGCATGCAAGCGGACGATGACTGGCAAAATGCCTGTTAAAGATGTTGAAGTCTAGGATTGACCAATTGAGATACTGATTGTGAAAGTGAAGATGAAATGCTGCTTTAGCTGCCATGGACTTGTGATACTCGTAAAACAAGGTCTCGCCATATCTTACTGCGTTCGGGATATTTATCGCAAATGATGTCTCCGAAAAAAGGCAGAAGCAACATTAAACTCTACGATCATTAAAAGCCTGGGGTCACAGGATTTCAACATGACTGACGGCTCTCCGCAATCAAATAAACGTTTGTCAATTATCAGTATATTATTATAGAATCAAGGTTAATGTCTTTACCTAAAATTTGGTTCCTCAGGCATGATGGAATTGCTGCCACTGGAAGAACAAATGGAGTACCTGTTGATGGCATGAGAAGGAGTTGACACTATGTTGGAGCGTTTCTTGGCATGAGAAGGAGCTTATCTATGTTGGAGCGTTTCTTGGCATGAGAAGGAGCTGACGCTATGTTGGAGCGTTTCTTGGCATGAGAAGGAGCTGACACTATGTTGGAGCGTTTCTTGGCATGAGAAGGAGCTGACGCTATGTTGGAGCATTTCTTGACATGAGAAGGAGCTGACACTGTTGGAGCGTTTCTTGGCATGAGAAGGAGCTGACGCTATGTTGGAGCGTTTCTTGGCATGAGAAGGAGCTGACGCTATGTTGGAGCCTTTCTTGACATGAGAAGGAGCTGAAGCTATGTTGGAGCATTCTTGGGGGCAGGGAGAGCTATTTTTGGGTCAGACGATCTTTGCGCTATTCGAGAACTCCTGTGCCGATGATCTGGAGAGGAAAGGTCTGGATGCCAAGCGTTGAATGAAGCGCTTCCTGAAAATCGGGGAATTCGTCCAGGAGCTGAAGATAATCTTCTGACTGTAGGTCCAGAGCCATGGTAGGTGAAGTACTTTTTTATATTTCTTTTCTTTAAGAACAATTTGAACATTTAATAGAGATATTTGTAACAGCGACTAGCACTGCAGCCATACGCAACGTTTCGATGGTTTGCGAAATATATATATATATATATATATATATATATATATATATATATATATATATATATATACTGTATATATATATACAGTACTGTGCAAAAGTTTTAGGCAGGTGTGAAAAAATGCTGTAAAGTAAGAATGCTTTCAAAAATAGACATGTTAATAGATTATATTTATCAATTAACTAAATGCAAAGTGAGTGAACAGAAGAAAAATCTAAATCAAATCCATATGTGCTGTGACAACCCTTTGCCTTCAAAACAGCATCAATTCTTCTAGGTACACTTGCACAAAGTCAGGGATTTTGTAGGCATATAGTCAGGTGTATGATTAAACAATTATACCAAACAGGTGCTAATGATCATCAATTCAATATGTAGGCTGAAACACAATCATTAACTGAAACAGAAACAGCTGTGTAGGAGGAATAAAACTGGGTGAGGAACAGCCAAACTCAGCTAACAAGGTGAGGTTGCTGAAGACAGTTTACTGTCAAAAGTCATACACCATGGCAAGACTGAGCACAGCAACAAGACACAAGGTAGTTATACTGCATCAGCAAGGTCTCTCCCAGGCAGAAATTTCAAGGCAGACAGGGGTTTCCAGATGTGCTGTCCAAGCTCTTTTGAAGAAGCACAAAGAA
Source organism: Acipenser oxyrinchus oxyrinchus (assembly GCA_030684275.1). NCBI lineage: Eukaryota > Metazoa > Chordata > Actinopteri > Acipenseriformes > Acipenseridae > Acipenser > Acipenser oxyrinchus. The sequence continues at coordinate 25,540,703 of CM060259.1, forward strand.
ACGGGCAACGTCGAGGACCGTGAGACGCAGTGGTCGGCCAAGGAAACTTACTGCAGCAGATGAAAGACACATCATGCTTACTTCCCTTCGCAATCGGAAGATGTCCAGCAGTGCCATCAGCTCAGAACTGGCAGAAAACAGTGGGACCCTGGTACACCCATCTACTGTCCGGAGAAGTCTGGTCAGAAGTGGCCTTCATGGAAGACTTGCGGCCAAAAGCCATACCTCCGGCGTGGAAACAAGGCCAAGCGACTCAACTATGCACGAAAACACAGGAACTGGGGTGCAGAAAAATGGCAGCAGGTGCTCTGGACTGATGAGTCAAAATTTGAAATATTTGGCTGTAGCAGAAGGCAGTTTGTTCGCCGAAGGGCTGGAGAGCGCATACGAATGAGTGTCTGCAGGCAACAGTGAAGCATGGTGGAGGTTCCTTGCAAGTTTAGGGCTGCATTTCTGCAAATGGAGTTGGGGATTTGGTCAGAATTAATGGTCTCCTCAATGCTGAGAAGTACAGGCAGATACTTATCCATCATGCAATACCATCAGGGAGGCATCTGATTGGCCCCAAATTTATTCTGCAGCATGACAATGACCCCAAACATACAGCGAAAGTCATTAAGAACTATCTTCAGCGTAAAGAAGAACAAGGAGTCCTGGAAGTGATGGTATGGCCCCACAGAGCCCTGATCTCAACATCATCGAGTCTGTCTGGGATTACATGAAGAGAGAGAAGCAACTGAGGCTGCCTAAATCCACAGAAGAACTGTGGTTAGTTCTCCAAGATGTTTGGGCCAACCTACCTGCCGAGTTCCTTCAAAAACTGTGTGCAAGTGTACCTAGAAGAATTGATGCTTGATGCTGTTTTGAAGGCAAAAGGTGGTCACACCAAATATGGATTTGATTTAGATTTTTCTTCTGTTCACTCACTTTGCATTTAGTTAATTGATAAATATAATCTATTAACATGTCTATTTTTGAAAGCATTCTTACTTTACAGCATTTTTTCACACCTGCCTAAAACTTTTGCACAGTACTGTATATATATATATATACAGTATATATATATATATATATATATATATATATATATACACACCTGTAACAGGGGAGGTCTGTGCTGACTGTATGGCACATTCTGGGTATTGCAGGAAGAGGGCAGCAGCCTCATAAGATCCGCCTGTCAGTCATGGCGATGACACGGAGAGGTGGGGAAGAGGGTGTGTTGGCTTTCCCTCTCTCTGAGCAGCTGAGAGGCCCATAAGTACTGCTCTTGATCATGCATTCGGGTGGCCGTGATTGGGAATACACAGAGACGCTGGCCGAGACCAGGCAGGAACGCCAGTGGTGGGAGCGAGCGACCAAAATAGGCAAGCACGGCTGAGGAAGACAGCCAGCCTAGTGAAACAAAATAATCTATAAAAGAAATTGTTACGTATCCGAGGGAACGTGTATAAATAGAAGGGGAACCTTGGCCACCCCAGTGTATAGTGCATAACAGCGTAGGACGGAGATCCCGAGCTGACTGGCTTATTCCCTTTTAATTTCGCCTTTTATTTTCATTATTATTTGGAGCACCTGCGAGTGCTCCAGCATCAACCGGACTGTATACCTGTGTTGGTAACTCTGTGGTCCTGACTACCGTTACCGCTATTCCGGACAACAGCACCCTCTGCAGGCCAAAATAAATCAGTGCGCCGGAGCGGCGTTTCAACTACAGTTCTGTCTCCTGTGTGTCAGAGAATTGCCCACCACCCTTCCACAACACCATATAGGTTAATTAGAACTTGCTGGTAATAGACTTGTAGATTAACCAATGAATGTAGCAGGCACTTCTCCTGTAGATCTCCTGCCAGAAAACCTTTACTCTGACCTGAATTCAATGTGTTGTGCTTCTTTACTCTGACCTGAATTCAATGTGTTGTGCTTCTTTACTCTGATCTGAATTCAATGTGTTGTGCTTCTTTACTCTGACCTGAATTCAATGTGTTGTGCTTCTTTACTCTGACCTGAATTCAATGTGTTGTGCTTCTTTACACATTCAATGGCAGGCAGTGAGTTTTAATCCAAACTAGGGCTGTGCTGATACTCGTACTTTAAGAAGTATTTCTCAGCAGGTATTCAATAAATCCACTCATTAATGTGTTGATTTCAAAACAAGAACAGCTGTCCTTCCCCCACCTTTACAATTGAGTACAAATCAATGACACTTAACTTCCAATTGTGTTTTTTAAAAGCCAATTGGAACTGAATTCCCCTCTCACCCGGGGGCTGACATTGTTTAGTACCGTACCGAGGTTCAGCTTTTCTTGTTTTGAAATCAACATGTTAATGAATGGATTTATTCAAAAGCTGCCAATAAATGTTTCCTTGTGTATGCTGGATGTTTCTGCATTTCCAGAAACAAGGAAACATGATTCCCGGAGTAGGCCTGGATTCTACTTTGAGAAACATTTTGCCTTTAGCCAATCAGGAGAGACTGTGAGCATGATTCAATGTAAGATGGTGACTTCTGGAGAAGATGGCATGGTTTGAAATCCTGCTACAATCAATCGTTTTATTGATATATACGCTGACGCATTGTAGTGACATTTTGGTTATTCCTACAAGCCTCAGCAGCTCCTCAAAAGTGTCTGGATCCATTAAGATAACTTAAGAGCAGCTCATATAAAAGAATGTGGTCCGCTCCTCTCTCCTCGCGATTTAGGATCCACTGCCTTGTCCACACGACTCTGTTCCTGTGCTTTCCCTTTCATTTCACAGTTTTAGTGCAATTATAAGTGCACCAGCATTTTCCTTCATTTTTGCCGCGTGCAGCAGGATTGATCATGTGCTGCTTGTAAAAGTTTCCTGACAATTTTTGAAGAAACATATTTCCATGTGTGTGCTGGGCTTAACAGAAGGCGTCTCATGACTTACTTAGTTTCCAAAGTGTTAATTAAAGCTGCTTGTCTAACAAATGTAATAATCCCACAGAGTTAACAAATTCCATTCAGTCTATTAAATAGAGCTGTGTTTACCCTCAGTATGAATTCAAGCTTTTTTGAAAGAATGTTTTAGCATTCATAATACATAAATATTGTTATTTTGTCATATCTGGATTTAATTCAAAATGGATTACAGAACATTGTGATTTGTTAAACAAATTATTCAAAGTAGATTAATGTTGCTGATGTTCATCAGTCCTTTTGCATTTTAAATGCATTTGTTTAACATTCTTTTAGGGTTATTTGTGTAATCCCTGACATGCATTTCTCAAATCCAGTTTAAATTAAACGTAATTAAAGTAATCTCCAATTCATATTTTTTATTACTACCTGGACTGCCTGAGACCAGCGCTGGCTCACCTGATTACTACCTGGACAGCCTGAGACAAGCGCTGGCTCACCTGATTACTACCCTGACTGGCTGAGACCAGCGCTGGCTCACCTGATTACTACCTGGACAGCCTGAGACAAGCGCTGGCTCACCTGATTACTACCCTGACTGGCTGAGACAAGCGCTGGCTCACCTGATTACTACCTGGACTGCCCAAGACCAGCCTGCTGTTGGAACTGTCTGAACCCAGGTTGAACTAGTTTTACATCAATGCAGAGTTTGCACAAATTGTATTTATTTATTTAATACATAGTTTGTAAAAGAAAGCGCAAACTGGTAAAGTCACATAACTCTGTATGCAACAGCTCCTAAAACATGTTTTTAGTTAGTGTTTTTTTTTATCTTCAATAGAAGAAAATGCGACTGTCTTTAGCAGACAAAAGCAATGCCAGCAATGGCAACTCAGAGGATTTGGTTTAGAAATCATTTGATGAATAGTTGAGGTAAAAAAAGTTGAATAGCTCGACTAGTCGTCATTTAAAAAAAATAGTAATGCATTTGATGATGTCTGGTGGTCTATTTGTGAAGGTACTGTTTTGTAACTCTTTGCTGTTTGTGAACTGCTTAGAAATTTCTAAAATGTAATTTACACCTTAATGGATTGCTACCACAACTGCACTTCTGTCCGTCAGAAAGCGCACTCTTCTCAATCACTTTACAATTAGGTTTACTGTCACTTTTCTGTTCCCCGAGTCCACTATTCGGTGCTTTCCCCAGGAATAAATATAGTCCAGTGTGGTCCTGATGCAGTTCTGGTACAGATCTGATACCATGATACTGCAATGGATGGATTACTAGCTGTGTTTGCAATATGATATTAGAATATGACAGCTGTCACCACATTTCTATCAATGTCCCGTACCATTGCAACTGCCATTGAAGATATAGGGTACGGGTACAATGACAAGTGCAACATTCATCACACTCTCTGTCAGGTCTGGGTTTGGCTCTTGACAGCACCTGCACTCCTCCCTAGCAGACACTGCACAAGCACAGGTAACTCTGCACCCTGTGGCTGTGTTTCCTAGTCCAGTAGGATTAGCCTGCTCTTCAGCCAGCCAGCCAGCCTACCCTTGAGTGCTTTTATATACTTACTTCTAGGCTGGGTCGATTGCTACAAGGGACTGACAACCAAAGGCTGTGGTTGGATGGTTGGAAAAGCAGCTCATCTGCTTGTATTCTTTGTGAATGCAAACCATGTAAAGCTGGGGAAGTTAACCTGTATTAGTATACGTTCAGCCCCATGTTACACTAAAACAACTGTTTATTTTCCTAAATGGATCTACCAAATGTAAAGGCCTGGATTTTCTAGGGGTAAATCAGTATTTTCACAAGCTTGAGTGGGCTTGTGTTTTGAATGAAAATCAGTAAATACTGACCTGCAGCTTTTGTACAAGTACATGTATCAGTAAATAAAGGCCTTGCATAGGTCTTATAGATAAATACAGCATACTAATGCAGTTTAATCTGTCTAGTATTCATCTAATACTTGAGCACATGCAAGTGGTTGTTAAGTCTTGGTAAGTTTTTTTGTTGTTGCAGATTTTGGAAGTTGCTGCATCTTTATCGGATAGTCTGGGGATTAAGGTTGTGCTATAAATCTATATTGAAAGCATGGCTCAGATTTCCTTGTATGTTTGGATTTCCTCCCTAATTGGCTCATGGCGTGTGGATTATGTACATATAAATCTCTACCGTGTTTTCAGTTTACTGTCCTGTACTCATCTCTCTGCAAATAAATTCTTCTTTAACTCCTCTGAGAAAAGAGGAATGGTGAAAAGACAGGATTTCCTACCTCCATGGTCTGCCAAACATGTTCTTGGCTCGGAGTGTCAATGGTAAAGACGTGCCCTAAGTGCTTCCTTCTTGGCCACTACAGGGGTAAAATGTAAAGCATTGTGATGGGGTACTCCCCACCCCTGTGCATAATATGTATTATTATTATTATTATTATTATTATTATTATTATTATTATTATTATTATTAATAATGTATTTAAAATATGATGGCAAAAAGCCCTTTTGTTTAAATGTATGCGGGCGGACAAAAGCCATCCGCTATTTAATATTGTGTTGATTCAGCAGGGAGAGGGTTAACTTCCTCTCCCTGCCTTCACGTGTGGAATGCAGGAGGTCAGGAGATAAATGATGGCCAATTGTCTCATTAGCTCCTGACCACCTGCTATATAAGGCCTCGCTCTCAGAGTGTGTGAGTCTGAGTTGGAGAGAGACGTGTCGCATGTAAACTGCAAAGAAACAAAACGAATGCTACTTGCTGTGAACCATCCTGAAGGTACTTGCATCCTTTGTTTGTGTTTATTTGTTTATTTTGGCCATCAAGCTGTTTTCTTTTGTATATTTATATGTGTTAAATAAATATACTGCGCAGCCAAGCAGTTTTGTCCCACAATCTTGTATTTGTAAACTGCTTCCTGGCCTGACATCATCCACCACAAGCATGCAGAACACTTTGGGGTTGGCTAAACAATGGGGCCTGCACACACATGGAAGGGATTCCCAAAGATTAAAAGTGAAAAAATGTATTTCAGGAGATCAAGACAATCACCCCAATATTTAGTAGAACATGATTTTATTGAACAGATGTATAAATGCAAGGACAAGGGAAGACATATAAATGACAACAGTGTATTGTTGCAGTACTTGGCCTCCTGGTGAGAAGAACACCGAGTTGATGTTTTAAGGCGGTCGGAGACCTCACATAGGGGCTGCTGGAGACGTGGAGGTGGAGGGATGTTGAAGCTGCACAAGTGCTGTTGGCTGGCTGGGGATTGACACTCTGAAGGAAGCGATGTAGCACAGGGGCTGTCCTTCAGATCTGTGCTTTACAAGCACCATTTATATTCCCTTTTAATGCATTCGCTAGGATGTTTATGAAATGGCCACACTCATGAAAATCATTCAATACTTTTAAAGAGCTAATAAGCAATGACTAATGCTGTTTTATTCTGCTAATTTTCTGCTTTTCCTGATAAACGGCCGGGTTATGTGGGGAATCAGTCCAGGTGAACCATGTTACAGCTTTATATAAAATTGTCTTTTAAATAAAGAATAATTAATCTTTTAAGACTAAATTCCTTAATTAAACCAGACATTGTCTTTTTATCTGGTAATGCTTTTTTTTTACACAATTACCTGCAAATAAATATGTTAAAGTATTTTTACAATAAATGTGTACAATTCGTATCAAAATTAAATGTGCTGACTTGATATCTTTTATATCTTTTTTATCTTTTCTGGATCCATTGCTGCCCTTATAAAAGTTTCTCATAGTAATACTATAAAAGTGCAAAATGCACAGTGAACGCACGGTGAAGCATACTGTAGGTAAGCATTGTAAAGATATGCACAGTGAACGCATGGTGAAGCATACTGTAGGTAAGCATTGTAAAGATACGCACAGTGAACGCATGGTGAAGCATACTGTAGGTAAGCATTGTAAAGATACGCACAGTGAACGCATGGTGAAGCATACTGTAGGTAAGCATTGTAAAGATACGCACAGTGAACGCACGGTGAAGCATACTGTAGGTAAGCATTGTAAAGATACGCACAGTGAACGCACGGTGAAGCATACTGTAGGTAAGCATTGTAAAGATACGCACAGTGAACGCATGGTGAAGCATACTGTAGGTAAGCATTGTAAAGATACGCACAGTGAACGCATGATGAAGCATACTGTGGGTAAGGATGGTAAAGATACGCACAGTGAACGCATGGTGAAGCATACTGTGGTTAAGCATTCTAAAGCCCAGAAAGTTATGGTAAAGAATATTTAAAAACATGGCAAACCATGCATAGTATAACAATGGGAAGCTCATGGGAAAACTGCAAAACTACCATACAAATGTACTGGGGTTAACCTTTATAGAGGTGACAATGCTAAAGGCTAATGCTTCTGATAGCATTTCTTACTATGGTATTCTAATGGTACCCCAAACCTTTCTGTAAATCACAGTGAAATGCAGGAAAGTATTTTGCCTGCCAGGTACAGAAGACACTGAGTCATCTTTCCTGATGGGCATGTGCTGAATATAGCAACACGGGACACAAGGTCAGGCGGTAATCAAGGCAGTGACACATCAGTGTGGAATTGTTGTTACACAGTCTGTGTACACAGACACAGACACAGAAAGGCGTTACGCTTCCTTCAAATGTGTAGAAACTTGACTTCCTCCACTTACTGTTTCACTGGCTGCCCTGCGAGCACTCGCTGTCTCTTCTGAAGCACCTCCTGCAGGCAATGGGTTTGATTGCACTGCCTCCAGAGCAATCTGTCATGAAGCACAGGGGACAAGGCAGGACACAAGGAAACCGTAAAAGAACCCTTTCACTACTGAATACCATCTAAAGCAGTAGAAATAGTTTGAGATTTAAGTGGAGGGAGGTATATCCCTTACTGAGTGGTCTTCAAAGGCAGCTATAATGCTATGATCCATTGGTAGAACACACAACACACACTATCCTAGAACAAGAAGAATTAGGTGAAGACATGTAGAAGAGTAGAAGAGGGGGTGTGGGTTATCCGCTGATAGATGGGAGAGAGATGGAGGTTGTCTTTGACTTGTCACTCAAGCACACAGGATTTACTTATCAACAAAACGAACATGTGACTGTGCCTGTGATGGTAGTGCACAGGACAGAATTCAAGAACAGTAGTGTACACAGAATTATTACAAAAATGAAAAACAAAACAAAGCTAACAAAATAAAGCTGGCCTACAGGTGTCCGAGCACTACCTCCAGTAAAGGAGACTCCCGCTCCAGGAACCTTCTCTCTGACTCACCCTTCTGTACTTCGGTGGGATTAAAATCCACTTAACTAAAACTTCAACCAAATTAAAACCACAGTCTCGGTTATACACACGGTTGCCATCGGTTTTGATAAAATAATTACCAGCGCCGATCCCAGACAAACACACAGTGGTCGAGGCGTTGCTCAACACGGGACACAAGGTCAAGCAGTAAACAAGGCAGTGACACATCCGTGTGAAATTGTTGTTACACAGACATCAACACTTCCTTCAAGTGTGTAGAAACTTGACTTCCTCCACTTACTGTTTCACTGGCTGCCCTGCGAGCACTCGCTGTCTCTTGTGAAGCACCTCCTGCAGGCAGTGAGTTTGACTGCACTGCCTCCAGAGCAATCTGTCATGAAGCACAGGACACAAGGCAGGACACAAGGAAATCATTCCAGACAGTAAAAGAACGCTTGGCGGTTTTGATAAAATAATTACCAGCTCCGATCCCAGTTAAACACACAGTGGTCGAGGCCTTGCTCAACCTGGTTAGACACGCAGCCATGAGGGTCACCTAGACAATACACAGACATGAGGGTCCCCTAACCAATACGCAGACATGAGGGTCACCCAGCCAATACGCAGACATGAGGGTCACCCAGCCAATACGCAGACATGAGCGTCACCTAACCAATACGCAGACATGAGGGTCACCTAACCAATACACAGACATGAGGGTCACCTAACCAATACGCAGACATGAGGGTCACCCAGCCAATAAGCAGACATGAGGGTCACCTAACCAATACACAGACATGAGGGTCACCTAACCAATATGCAGACATGAGGGTCACCTTACCAATACGCAGACATCAGGGTCACCCAGCCAATACGCAGACATGAGGGTCACCTAACCAAAACACAGACATGAGGGTCCCCTAGCCAATACGCAGACATGAGGGTCACCTAACCAATACACAGACATGAGGGTCACCTTACCAATATGCAGACATGAGGGTCACCCAGGCAATACGCAGACATTCACCTCCTGGCTTCGAGAGAACAAAAGAACTGGCTCTCCAGCTCCTTCTTAAAGCATGTGGCCACAGCTAATTGATAATCGATAAATCAATTTATGCCTGCCTCCATTCTAATTATAAAGGTATTCTAATCCCCAGCCCTGCCATATTTACTACAAACTTACATTTTAATAACCTTTGTTTACAACCCAAACAAGAAACAAAAACACGCTATTTACAGGTGCAGGGCCTCAGCCCTGCCACAGGACATCATTGAAGTCATGATTAAAGAACTGATACATTATGTGCAGCACAGAAACCAGGACCAGAGGATGCAGCTGGAAACTGGAGATACACAAGACAGAAGAAAGTGGAGATACACAAGACAGAGGGAGGACACACTTCTTCACAAAGAAGACACAGCTGAAAACTAAGTGGAGATAAACAGGACAGAGGGAGGAGACGCTGTAATAATAAAATGTCCACAAGGAAAGTATATTTACAAAAAGGTCCCGTTGTATTTAAAGAAATGATCCCCTCTACCAGCAATGGTATTAGGGTTTAAATGGTGGGATTGCAGTCCCAAACAAAAAAGGCTCCCAAAATAATCCAACAATAATAACAGTCCAAGGTTGAGGTGATGTGACAGTGTAGATGATCAGAGAGCTGGAACAGGTTGAGGTGGTGTGGCAGTGTAGATGATCAGAGTGCTGGAACAGGTTGAGGTGGTGTGGCAGTGTAGATGATCAGAGTGCTGGAATAGGTTGAGGTGGTGTGGCAGTGTAGATGATCAGAGTGCTGGAACAGGTTGAGGTGGTGTGGCAGTGTAGATGATCAGAGTGCTGGAACAGGTTGAGGTGGTGTGGCAGTGTAGATGATCAGAGTGCTGGAACAGGTTGAGGTGGTGTGGCAGTGTAGATGATCAGAGTGCTGGAACAGGTTGAGGTGGTGTGGCAGTGTAGATGATCAGAGTGCTGGAACAGGTTGAGGTGGTGTGGCAGTGTAGATGATCAGAGTGCTGGAACAGGTTGAGGTGGTGTGGCAGTGTAGATGATCAGAGTGCTGGAACAGGTTGAGGTGGTGTGGCAGTGTAGATGATCAGAGTGCTGGAACAGGTTGAGGTGGTGTGGCAGTGTAGATGATCAGAGTGCTGGAACAGGTTGAGGTGGTGTGGCAGTGTAGATGATCAGAGTGCTGGAACAGGTTGAGGTGGTGTGGCAGTGTAGATGATCAGAGTGCTGGAACAGGTTGAGGTGGTGTGGCAGTGTAGATGATCAGAGTGCTGGAACAGGTTGAGGTGGTGTGGCAGTGTAGATGATCAGAGTGCTGGAACAGGTTGAGGTGGTGTGGCAGTGTAGATGATCAGAGTGCTGGAACAGGTTGAGGTGGTGTGGCAGTGTAGATGATCAGAGTGCTGGAACAGGTTGAGGTGGTGTGGCAGTGTAGATGATCAGAGTGCTGGAACAGGTTGAGGTGGTGTGGCAGTGTAGATGATCAGAGTGCTGGAACAGGTTGAGGTGGTGTGGCAGTGTAGATGATCAGAGTGCTGGAACAGGTTGAGGTGGTGTGGCAGTGTAGATGATCAGAGTGCTGGAACAGGTTGAGGTGGTGTGGCAGTGTAGATGATCAGAGTGCTGGAACAGGTTGAGGTGGTGTGGCAGTGTAGATGATCAGAGTGCTGGAACAGGTTGAGGTGGTGTGGCAGTGTAGATGATCAGAGTGCTGGAACAGGTTGAGGTGGTGTGGCAGTGTAGATGATCAGAGTGCTGGAACAGGTTGAGGTGGTGTGGCAGTGTAGATGATCAGAGTGCTGGAACAGGTTGAGGTGGTGTGGCAGTGTAGATGATCAGAGTGCTGGAACAGGTTGAGGTGGTGTGGCAGTGTAGATGATCAGAGTGCTGGAACAGGTTGAGGTGGTGTGGCAGTGTAGATGATCAGAGTGCTGGAACAGGTTGAGGTGGTGTGGCAGTGTAGATGATCAGAGTGCTGGAACAGGTTGAGGTGGTGTGGCAGTGTAGATGATCAGAGTGCTGGAACAGGTTGAGGTGGTGTGGCAGTGTAGATGATCAGAGTGCTGGAACAGGTTGAGGTGGTGTGGCAGTGTAGATGATCAGAGTGCTGGAACAGGTTGAGGTGGTGTGGCAGTGTAGATGATCAGAGTGCTGGAACAGGTTGAGGTGGTGTGGCAGTGTAGATGATCAGAGTGCTGGAACAGGTTGAGGTGGTGTGGCAGTGTAGATGATCAGAGTGCTGGAACAGGTTGAGGTGGTGTGGCAGTGTAGATGATCAGAGTGCTGGAACAGGTTGAGGTGGTGTGGCAGTGTAGATGATCAGAGTGCTGGAACAGGTTGAGGTGGTGTGGCAGTGTAGATGATCAGAGTGCTGGAACAGGTTGAGGTGGTGTGGCAGTGTAGATGATCAGAGTGCTGGAACAGGTTGAGGTGGTGTGGCAGTGTAGATGATCAGAGTGCTGGAACAGGTTGAGGTGGTGTGGCAGTGTAGATGATCAGAGTGCTGGAACAGGTTGAGGTGGTGTGGCAGTGTAGATGATCAGAGTGCTGGAACAGGTTGAGGTGGTGTGGCAGTGTAGATGATCAGAGTGCTGGAACAGGTTGAGGTGGTGTGGCAGTGTAGATGATCAGAGTGCTGGAACAGGTTGAGGTGGTGTGGCAGTGTAGATGATCAGAGTGCTGGAACAGGTTGAGGTGGTGTGGCAGTGTAGATGATCAGAGTGCTGGAACAGGTTGAGGTGGTGTGGCAGTGTAGATGATCAGAGTGCTGGAACAGGTTGAGGTGGTGTGGCAGTGTAGATGATCAGAGTGCTGGAACAGGTTGAGGTGGTGTGGCAGTGTAGATGATCAGAGTGCTGGAACAGGTTGAGGTGGTGTGGCAGTGTAGATGATCAGAGTGCTGGAACAGGTTGAGGTGGTGTGGCAGTGTAGATGATCAGAGTGCTGGAACAGGTTGAGGTGGTGTGGCAGTGTAGATGATCAGAGTGCTGGAACAGGTTGAGGTGGTGTGGCAGTGTAGATGATCAGAGTGCTGGAACAGGTTGAGGTGGTGTGGCAGTGTAGATGATCAGAGTGCTGGAACAGGTTGAGGTGGTGTGGCAGTGTAGATGATCAGAGTGCTGGAACAGGTTGAGGTGGTGTGGCAGTGTAGATGATCAGAGTGCTGGAACAGGTTGAGGTGGTGTGGCAGTGTAGATGATCAGAGTGCTGGAACAGGTTGAGGTGGTGTGGCAGTGTAGATGATCAGAGTGCTGGAACAGGTTGAGGTGGTGTGGCAGTGTAGATGATCAGAGTGCTGGAACAGGTTGAGGTGGTGTGGCAGTGTAGATGATCAGAGTGCTGGAACAGGTTGAGGTGGTGTGGCAGTGTAGATGATCAGAGTGCTGGAACAGGTTGAGGTGGTGTGGCAGTGTAGATGATCAGAGTGCTGGAACAGGTTGAGGTGGTGTGGCAGTGTAGATGATCAGAGTGCTGGAACAGGTTGAGGTGGTGTGGCAGTGTAGATGATCAGAGTGCTGGAACAGGTTGAGGTGGTGTGGCAGTGTAGATGATCAGAGTGCTGGAACAGGTTGAGGTGGTGTGGCAGTGTAGATGATCAGAGTGCTGGAACAGGTTGAGGTGGTGTGGCAGTGTAGATGATCAGAGTGCTGGAACAGGTTGAGGTGGTGTGGCAGTGTAGATGATCAGAGTGCTGGAACAGGTTGAGGTGGTGTGGCAGTGTAGATGATCAGAGTGCTGGAACAGGTTGAGGTGGTGTGGCAGTGTAGATGATCAGAGTGCTGGAACAGGTTGAGGTGGTGTGGCAGTGTAGATGATCAGAGTGCTGGAACAGGTTGAGGTGGTGTGGCAGTGTAGATGATCAGAGTGCTGGAACAGGTTGAGGTGGTGTGGCAGTGTAGATGATCAGAGTGCTGGAACAGGTTGAGGTGGTGTGGCAGTGTAGATGATCAGAGTGCTGGAACAGGTTGAGGTGGTGTGGCAGTGTAGATGATCAGAGTGCTGGAACAGGTTGAGGTGGTGTGGCAGTGTAGATGATCAGAGTGCTGGAACAGGTTGAGGTGGTGTGGCAGTGTAGATGATCAGAGTGCTGGAACAGGTTGAGGTGGTGTGGCAGTGTAGATGATCAGAGTGCTGGAACAGGTTGAGGTGGTGTGGCAGTGTAGATGATCAGAGTGCTGGAACAGGTTGAGGTGGTGTGGCAGTGTAGATGATCAGAGTGCTGGAACAGGTTGAGGTGGTGTGGCAGTGTAGATGATCAGAGTGCTGGAACAGGTTGAGGTGGTGTGGCAGTGTAGATGATCAGAGTGCTGGAACAGGTTGAGGTGGTGTGGCAGTGTAGATGATCAGAGTGCTGGAACAGGTTGAGGTGGTGTGGCAGTGTAGATGATCAGAGTGCTGGAACAGGTTGAGGTGGTGTGGCAGTGTAGATGATCAGAGTGCTGGAACAGGTTGAGGTGGTGTGGCAGTGTAGATGATCAGAGTGCTGGAACAGGTTGAGGTGGTGTGGCAGTGTAGATGATCAGAGTGCTGGAACAGGTTGAGGTGGTGTGGCAGTGTAGATGATCAGAGTGCTGGAACAGGTTGAGGTGGTGTGGCAGTGTAGATGATCAGAGTGCTGGAACAGGTTGAGGTGGTGTGGCAGTGTAGATGATCAGAGTGCTGGAACAGGTTGAGGTGGTGTGGCAGTGTAGATGATCAGAGTGCTGGAACAGGTTGAGGTGGTGTGGCAGTGTAGATGATCAGAGTGCTGGAACAGGTTGAGGTGGTGTGGCAGTGTAGATGATCAGAGTGCTGGAACAGGTTGAGGTGGTGTGGCAGTGTAGATGATCAGAGTGCTGGAACAGGTTGAGGTGGTGTGGCAGTGTAGATGATCAGAGTGCTGGAACAGGTTGAGGTGGTGTGGCAGTGTAGATGATCAGAGTGCTGGAACAGGTTGAGGTGGTGTGGCAGTGTAGATGATCAGAGTGCTGGAACAGGTTGAGGTGGTGTGGCAGTGTAGATGATCAGAGTGCTGGAACAGGTTGAGGTGGTGTGGCAGTGTAGATGATCAGAGTGCTGGAACAGGTTGAGGTGGTGTGGCAGTGTAGATGATCAGAGTGCTGGAACAGGTTGAGGTGGTGTGGCAGTGTAGATGATCAGAGTGCTGGAACAGGTTGAGGTGGTGTGGCAGTGTAGATGATCAGAGTGCTGGAACAGGTTGAGGTGGTGTGGCAGTGTAGATGATCAGAGTGCTGGAACAGGTTGAGGTGGTGTGGCAGTGTAGATGATCAGAGTGCTGGAACAGGTTGAGGTGGTGTGGCAGTGTAGATGATCAGAGTGCTGGAACAGGTTGAGGTGGTGTGGCAGTGTAGATGATCAGAGTGCTGGAACAGGTTGAGGTGGTGTGGCAGTGTAGATGATCAGAGTGCTGGAACAGGTTGAGGTGGTGTGGCAGTGTAGATGATCAGAGTGCTGGAACAGGTTGAGGTGGTGTGGCAGTGTAGATGATCAGAGTGCTGGAACAGGTTGAGGTGGTGTGGCAGTGTAGATGATCAGAGTGCTGGAACAGGTTGAGGTGGTGTGGCAGTGTAGATGATCAGAGTGCTGGAACAGGTTGAGGTGGTGTGGCAGTGTAGATGATCAGAGTGCTGGAACAGGTTGAGGTGGTGTGGCAGTGTAGATGATCAGAGTGCTGGAACAGGTTGAGGTGGTGTGGCAGTGTAGATGATCAGAGTGCTGGAACAGGTTGAGGTGGTGTGGCAGTGTAGATGATCAGAGTGCTGGAACAGGTTGAGGTGGTGTGGCAGTGTAGATGATCAGAGTGCTGGAACAGGTTGAGGTGGTGTGGCAGTGTAGATGATCAGAGTGCTGGAACAGGTTGAGGTGGTGTGGCAGTGTAGATGATCAGAGTGCTGGAACAGGTTGAGGTGGTGTGGCAGTGTAGATGATCAGAGTGCTGGAACAGGTTGAGGTGGTGTGGCAGTGTAGATGATCAGAGTGCTGGAACAGGTTGAGGTGGTGTGGCAGTGTAGATGATCAGAGTGCTGGAACAGGGTGGCAGTGTAGATGTAGAGTGCTGGAACAGTGAGGTGATTGGAGTGTGTGATCAGGTGTGACAGGATGGTGTGGCAGTGTAGATGATCAGAGTGCTGGAACAGGTTGAGGTGGTGTGGCAGTGTAGATGATCAGAGTGCTGGAACAGGTTGAGGTGGTGTGGCAGTGTAGATGATCAGAGTGCTGGAACAGGTTGAGGTGGTGTGGCAGTGTAGATGATCAGAGTGCTGGAACAGGTTGAGGTGGTGTGGCAGTGTAGATGATCAGAGTGCTGGAACAGGTTGAGGTGGTGTGGCAGTGTAGATGATCAGAGTGCTGGAACAGGTTGAGGTGGTGTGGCAGTGTAGATGATCAGAGTGCTGGAACAGGTTGAGGTGGTGTGGCAGTGTAGATGATCAGAGTGCTGGAACAGGTTGAGGTGGTGTGGCAGTGTAGATGATCAGAGTGCTGGAACAGGTTGAGGTGGTGTGGCAGTGTAGATGATCAGAGTGCTGGAACAGGTTGAGGTGGTGTGGCAGTGTAGATGATCAGAGTGCTGGAACAGGTTGAGGTGGTGTGGCAGTGTAGATGATCAGAGTGCTGGAACAGGTTGAGGTGGTGTGGCAGTGTAGATGATCAGAGTGCTGGAACAGGTTGAGGTGGTGTGGCAGTGTAGATGATCAGAGTGCTGGAACAGGTTGAGGTGGTGTGGCAGTGTAGATGATCAGAGTGCTGGAACAGGTTGAGGTGGTGTGGCAGTGTAGATGATCAGAGTGCTGGAACAGGTTGAGGTGGTGTGGCAGTGTAGATGATCAGAGTGCTGGAACAGGTTGAGGTGGTGTGGCAGTGTAGATGATCAGAGTGCTGGAACAGGTTGAGGTGGTGTGGCAGTGTAGATGATCAGAGTGCTGGAACAGGTTGAGGTGGTGTGGCAGTGTAGATGATCAGAGTGCTGGAACAGGTTGAGGTGGTGTGGCAGTGTAGATGATCAGAGTGCTGGAACAGGTTGAGGTGGTGTGGCAGTGTAGATGATCAGAGTGCTGGAACAGGTTGAGGTGGTGTGGCAGTGTAGATGATCAGAGTGCTGGAACAGGTTGAGGTGGTGTGGCAGTGTAGATGATCAGAGTGCTGGAACAGGTTGAGGTGGTGTGGCAGTGTAGATGATCAGAGTGCTGGAACAGGTTGAGGTGGTGTGGCAGTGTAGATGATCAGAGTGCTGGAACAGGTTGAGGTGGTGTGGCAGTGTAGATGATCAGAGTGCTGGAACAGGTTGAGGTGGTGTGGCAGTGTAGATGATCAGAGTGCTGGAACAGGTTGAGGTGGTGTGGCAGTGTAGATGATCAGAGTGCTGGAACAGGTTGAGGTGGTGTGGCAGTGTAGATGATCAGAGTGCTGGAACAGGTTGAGGTGGTGTGGCAGTGTAGATGATCAGAGTGCTGGAACAGGTTGAGGTGGTGTGGCAGTGTAGATGATCAGAGTGCTGGAACAGGTTGAGGTGGTGTGGCAGTGTAGATGATCAGAGTGCTGGAACAGGTTGAGGTGGTGTGGCAGTGTAGATGATCAGAGTGCTGGAACAGGTTGAGGTGGTGTGGCAGTGTAGATGATCAGAGTGCTGGAACAGGTTGAGGTGGTGTGGCAGTGTAGATGATCAGAGTGCTGGAACAGGTTGAGGTGGTGTGGCAGTGTAGATGATCAGAGTGCTGGAACAGGTTGAGGTGGTGTGGCAGTGTAGATGATCAGAGTGCTGGAACAGGTTGAGGTGGTGTGGCAGTGTAGATGATCAGAGTGCTGGAACAGGTTGAGGTGGTGTGGCAGTGTAGATGATCAGAGTGCTGGAACAGGTTGAGGTGGTGTGGCAGTGTAGATGATCAGAGTGCTGGAACAGGTTGAGGTGGTGTGGCAGTGTAGATGATCAGAGTGCTGGAACAGGTTGAGGTGGTGTGGCAGTGTAGATGATCAGAGTGCTGGAACAGGTTGAGGTGGTGTGGCAGTGTAGATGATCAGAGTGCTGGAACAGGTTGAGGTGGTGTGGCAGTGTAGATGATCAGAGTGCTGGAACAGGTTGAGGTGGTGTGGCAGTGTAGATGATCAGAGTGCTGGAACAGGTTGAGGTGGTGTGGCAGTGTAGATGATCAGAGTGCTGGAACAGGTTGAGGTGGTGTGGCAGTGTAGATGATCAGAGTGCTGGAACAGGTTGAGGTGGTGTGGCAGTGTAGATGATCAGAGTGCTGGAACAGGTTGAGGTGGTGTGGCAGTGTAGATGATCAGAGTGCTGGAACAGGTTGAGGTGGTGTGGCAGTGTAGATGATCAGAGTGCTGGAACAGGTTGAGGTGGTGTGGCAGTGTAGATGATCAGAGTGCTGGAACAGGTTGAGGTGGTGTGGCAGTGTAGATGATCAGAGTGCTGGAACAGGTTGAGGTGGTGTGGCAGTGTAGATGATCAGAGTGCTGGAACAGGTTGAGGTGGTGTGGCAGTGTAGATGATCAGAGTGCTGGAACAGGTTGAGGTGGTGTGGCAGTGTAGATGATCAGAGTGCTGGAACAGGTTGAGGTGGTGTGGCAGTGTAGATGATCAGAGTGCTGGAACAGGTTGAGGTGGTGTGGCAGTGTAGATGATCAGAGTGCTGGAACAGGTTGAGGTGGTGTGGCAGTGTAGATGATCAGAGTGCTGGAACAGGTTGAGGTGGTGTGGCAGTGTAGATGATCAGAGTGCTGGAACAGGTTGAGGTGGTGTGGCAGTGTAGATGATCAGAGTGCTGGAACAGGTTGAGGTGGTGTGGCAGTGTAGATGATCAGAGTGCTGGAACAGGTTGAGGTGGTGTGGCAGTGTAGATGATCAGAGTGCTGGAACAGGTTGAGGTGGTGTGGCAGTGTAGATGATCAGAGTGCTGGAACAGGTTGAGGTGGTGTGGCAGTGTAGATGATCAGAGTGCTGGAACAGGTTGAGGTGGTGTGGCAGTGTAGATGATCAGAGTGCTGGAACAGGTTGAGGTGGTGTGGCAGTGTAGATGATCAGAGTGCTGGAACAGGTTGAGGTGGTGTGGCAGTGTAGATGATCAGAGTGCTGGAACAGGTTGAGGTGGTGTGGCAGTGTAGATGATCAGAGTGCTGGAACAGGTTGAGGTGGTGTGGCAGTGTAGATGATCAGAGTGCTGGAACAGGTTGAGGTGGTGTGGCAGTGTAGATGATCAGAGTGCTGGAACAGGTTGAGGTGGTGTGGCAGTGTAGATGATCAGAGTGCTGGAACAGGTTGAGGTGGTGTGGCAGTGTAGATGATCAGAGTGCTG